>WEKX01019411.1:621553-646242 GCA_013390025.1 Pitta sordida
GGGGCGGGGGGGGGAGGGGAGGAGAATGATATTAAAGAAAAAAATAAAAGAGGAAAAATCATTTTAAGTTTTTTTAAGAAGAGTTAAGTCCCCTAGTAGCCTGTAATTTCAACATGGATCTCATTGCTGAAGTACATAGGCACTTGGTAGCATTTGCAGAACACCTAGCCATTATTTGGTGAGAATAAATGCTAATTTTATTGAAGGTAAGCTAGGGAACAGATTATAAACCCACCTTCACTTACCTGAGAAAGCTGCTTCCTACTAATTGTATGAATCTCCTTAAAGATCAAAAGCTATCAGCAAAAGGTCAGAAAATTGAACCCAGGTCTCTCAAGGCAAAGATGAGTATCCAAACCATTAGTTAATGTTTAAAGTCAGCTGCACTGAAAATCTGATCCCAGAATATCCTGATCACTACAGTCAGTGTAAATGCTAAGCAGCTAGCCTTCTAGTGAATTTGCACAAAGCACTGGAGGCAAGTGGGTTATTTCCAGCGGGACTTTTTGCAGCAATTAACATCCAGACTGAGTCGCTGCATAGTGAACACAACCACATAGTGAACACAACCAACATCCAGGCAGTCCATAAGGAACACTGGGGTGTAAGAATACGATTTTGTCAGAAACATTTACCATCTGTTACCAAAGTCAAAAATCCACCAACAATCACCCAACCTCCAACCTCCCAATAAATGGAATCATGTTTGTAGTGTACCTGGGCCATGGTGAGGGAGGTTGGCCCGAATACAGTCACAGTCCCACACTGTTTTCAAAGATGAAGGAACAGAGTGACCACAACTCAAGGCACTGAGCTGCATTTATTCATTTGACAATATCAGTATCAAACTAGAAATTATCTGTTTAATTATGTGTTAGACAGGAACAGTATTAAATAACAGACATATGAAAAAGAAACTGTGCTTCAGAAAAGATTCAGTGTACAACATACACAGTATGCCATTTAACAGAAATGCTTATAAAGAATCATCCTAAGCATCAAAGACAGTTTTATAAAAGTTTACGTTCTCATCCCATGGGATGTACAGAACTATGCAGTTTACATAGTTTTAGTATCATTCAAAACATCACGTTTCAAATGTATGAGGCACAGCAAAAACAATATAATTCCATTTCCATAGGAACATAAACACTGATTGTCACCAATGACATGCTTTCCAAACTGTAGCACTCACAGCAGTTATACATGTGTACAATTTTAAAGTATTAAAAAGTAAGAGTCTGGAGCCTACCCACTGTTACTGTGCAAGAGGGAATAATATTTGATCTACCCTTGAAAACTACCATAAGTATCCTTGCAGATGCTGTAACAGAGCAAGCAGGTGGAGTAAACTGTCGTGCTTCATCAGGGAAGCTTGCTGTGCTATTCCCAAAGCTAACTGACACAGCCAGTGAAGGATTCCCTCCACCCACAGAGAAATGGGCAGCATCCTGCTTAGCTCCCACAGCCCAGGGAAGATGCAGTTAAAACACATCTGTAAAGAAGTGATGCTTTGACCCCAGAGACAGCTGATAGAAATCAGCTCAGCTTAAGGAATACCCTGATTTCCATTAAGAATCACCCGAGATGGCTAAGTCTTAAAGATAGAACAAGACTAAACCAGTTTTCGACTGGTTAAATGAAGGATTTTTTTTTTTTTTTTGGTGGCAGGGAGAGTTTGCTCTAAGGACAGCTCGGAGAGACTGATTCCTATAGCCTACATGCTCAATTATTATTATATTATTTTCATGATTTGCGAACAAATAAGTCTTATAAAAGTGCAAGGCCAAGCACAGGAAGATATCCTGGTTTAAGACATTCCCAGCAGTGTTCTTTTTGCCATTTTCTTGTTGGTCAACCAGCAGACACACAAATACCGTTGCTTGGGATCAGCTTATGGGAGCCCCTAAGGGTTTAGCTTAATCATCTGTGCAATTAAACACTATTCACATTTGACAGCCTGCAATGGCAATGGTTTCATGTACAAATTTGAAAATCAAGTCTTAAAATCAAGTTTTAAGAGGTAGAGGTCCATTTCTGACCTATCAACATAAAATGTTACTGAGTCAGTCATATTCTAAGGCTGGTGGTCCCCTAACAATATTGAAGTAACCAGCTAGAGCTCCAAGATCTATGTAGAGTGATCTTTGCCTCTTTAGCAGGTCCGACTCTTCCATGCTCCCATTACACAATGAAGAATCTAAAAAAGGAAAAGTGAGAAAGCATGTCATTATTGCACAAATAGCTATAGCAGCTCATTTTCGTGGCTGTAGATATCACTGGAATAATTGGCATATTGTTTGATTTTATTAATCTGCGGTTTAGAAAATTTCATTTTTAAGGACAACATAAATCAAATCTCCTATAAAGTAAAATAAAAACAAGTCAACCCACAACTCTAGGGCAAAGAGAGGTAAGCAGTTTGCAAATGAAAACAGCAACTACATATTTCAAATAAAGCCATCAGCAGCTGGGACAGCTAAGCAGAGCTTCCTCACCCTCTGAGCTGTAGCGCAAAAGGGGGATTTAGTGTAAGAAGAAAACCGGTTAGTTTTCTGTCAGCTGAAAATTCCGCTTCATCATAGGGCATTTTCATCTAAACAGATGACATCATCTTTGTCTGGGTGTTACAATGCAGAACAAATATGGGACCATCAATCTCAGATCTTTTATTTCTTTTAAACCAAGGTCTGAAGAAACCAGACCTGGTTTGCAGCAGCAGAATTCCCCTGAATACTTGTGTAATGAGTGTCTTGGAATCTCAAGCACCTATATTAAGGCTCTAGTTTAATGGTCAAATATTTTTTTCATCTTCAAAAGAATTGACCAAGATGGTCTGAGCCTGTCAAAGGATTATGCACCCCCAAGGCAAAATCCAGAAGGTACAATGCCATTCTACATTCAAACCCTGTGACTGATTAAAATGTTAAGTAAATTTGTTGCAATCGTTATGCATTATACCACTCAAAACTTTGCCTAGGTTATCTTTTCAAATACTTCTCCAAATTAAATAAAACCCTTGTCTGGGATGAGTCTTTCAATGCCTTTTTTCAGAACCCTTTTAATGGATTCTATAAGAAAAGCATTTTGAAGTCTGTTAGTAGGTTGCTAGCACTAAATCTACCTTGGGCTTGATATGATGAAGTGGAACACGGGGTTTTCTACTGTTCTGCCTCATAAAGCACTTACTAATGCACAAGGGCAACAATGTGCTATTCAAGAGTCATTTTTTGTTTTAAAACAAAGGGCATGTACTGCTGACACTCAGCAATGTAAATATGAGTTTGTGTGTGTCTTTTTCCTTAAGGAGGCAAAAAGATTTGGTGGTGGTGGTTGTTGGACTTTGTTATTGTTAACAAATCAACAGTACCTATAAAACATCTCTAGTACTGTGGCAAATGAAGGCAATTTGCCACAGCAAGCTATACTTCATGAAACTCGGAATGATTGTCAGGGATTTTTCAAGAGCCAGTCCTTCCCGAGCTGCAGAATTCAGGCTAAGTTCCTCCCTATTGAAGTTAATGGGCGTTTTACCTATCACTTAATGACCTCTGAGCTCATCTGACTGGGATTTTCACCGGTCTCTTTCCAGATGCGTTTTGAGTTTCGTTGGCTTCTTTACACTCACTCAAATCAAGATTGATGCAAAGTAAAACCTAAAAAGTGCAAGGTAAATAAGCCCGATATCATTACCTGTAATGTTTTCTGGCAACTGCAGATCCTTCCTTGGGAGCAGTCTTTTCCTTTCAAACAATGCCGAGTCCAGACTCTGGCACCGTGGCTGCTCTTCTGGGGGCGGGTGTAAGGCTTCGTGTTTCAGTAAATCGGCTGCAGACAGCCTGTGATTAGGATTCCTTTCCAGAGCTGCTTCTAGCAACTCTCTCATGGAAGCGCTGCAGTCTTCAGCAATGTCCTCTAAGGGAGGAGCTTGTTTATGTATCTGTTGAAATGCAAAAAAGACCGCTGAGATACATGGTTATGTATTCCAAAAACAATGGAAGAGGAAGTCACAGACAACCAGGACTGGTCTGGGAACTCCCCAGTGACAACTCATCGCCTGCCTAAGTTGGGCGGATCAACTAAAAAGGAACATGCAACTGCACCAAATCTACCTTCTTAAAATCAGACTTTGTATGTAATAAATTTAAAAACCTCAGAGAAACTTCAAGCAAGCCTAAAATCCAGTGCAGTGCAAAATCACCAGATTTCTGTGCAACAGCAGAAGACCTAAAGAATCAAATTTTGTCAGGCTCCAGTTTTTAACTTCAACTTCTAACCAAAACAGACAAGTAGAAGACAGATGGGCTTGCTTCAATCAAGTCTCACACTTTTCTAACCTTGTCCTTGCAGTAAACCCAAGGTCTGCAAATTGCAACACAAATCACAAAGATGACTCCAGCTCAGCCTCTGTTTTCCCCTAAATGATCAAAACCCACCTCTTCCCTCCCTCCCCTGAAGCAAAAAAGATTATATCATCCCTCTGACAAATATTTTGATAGTTTTTGTATGACTGGAGCTTTCCCAACAAGAATACAGGAAACGCTTCAGCTGAAACCGTGGCTTTGCTGAGGACACTTACAATGTAAAGGTAGGATGGATATGCAGAACGAGGGTATCGGTTCACCCAGGGCGGGATGCCGGTTTGCATATGAATGATAGTAGCTCCCATGCTGTAAATGTCTGCTTTCGTCGTGTGGCCTCTGCAGAGGATAACTTCAGGGCTCATGTAAATCTGTGAATAATAAAAAACCCAAACCAACTATTAGTCAATAAGGGAAAACAACACGCAAAGATGAATTGTTACATTTTGTGATGTGGGAAACCTCCCTCTGAAGGGATGAAGTACCTGCAGCCTAAATACTAAGCACCATCTGGGGAATAAGATGTCTCTGCTCTGCACTACACTCAAAGAGAGGGCACCTGAACAAACTCATATTCCAAGTTTACCCTCCCCAGACCAAGGCACACAACTCAGTAGCTCTGGGATTTAGCTGAGCTGTTGAAGCCATGGCTCTGCTCGGCTCAGCTGGGCAGCCGAGACCTCATCCCTCCACACCCAAACAAGCTGCAAGAATTGTCAGTTTGTTTTGTGGGGCACTGCTGGGACTGCTCCATTCTACATGAACAAATGGGTGTGCACTAGGCTAAAGAGAGAGGGGGACCTGCACTGATAGCCACCCAGATGGGGATAGGACTCCATTCTTCAAATCTCTGTTACACTGGATACTACACAACGCTTCTGAGCAGAACTGACAGATAAACACCTTCCTGTCTTCCTTACTCTTATTATCTCCTCCTTCTTATCCAATAACCTGCATGTTGGTGCATTATCCTAAGAATTGGGATGATGAGAAACAAGACAGGTCTGGGCAACGCTCAAATTAAAAGTCAGGTCTCTTAAACCCTGTTGCATGCTCATTCCACCAGATTACACCCAGAGCAGCTTTTTTCAAACCAAAAATTCACGTCTTGTCTAAACCAAAAGACAGTTTCAACCCAAACATTTCCCTGAAACATTTGAATTTGTCGAGGCTGAAGAAGGATCTGGTGGGAAGCTTCTGCCAGCTCCAGGCAGCTCAGAGTGCAGCTAGAGGAGAACCAGACAAGCAGGATGCAGGAGACACACCCCGTGGCTGGCAGGAGCTGCACGCACAGTTCTGCCACCGCCACTGGCTCAGAGAGCAGGTTTCAACATTCCGTGGGCACAGCCCACAGGTTTAACACGAGGTTAAACCAACGCATTTGCTTCTGGTTTCTACCTTTCCCTCACCCAATTTCCCTCTAAAGGAGTCAAACTAATTAATCCAAGTCGTGCTGCCACAAAGAATCACATTAAAAGCCATTAACTGACATAAGGGCAGGAAGTTTAGTCATCACCACATGGTTTGACTACTTATTACCACAGATTGAGAACGGCTGCAGGGCTCAGGCAGATTCCAAGGAATATTTCCCAGTACATCACATACCATATCTGCAAACAGAATTTGGGACTGGAAATGTGTGCAAAGGTTCAACAGGCATCTGCAGCTGCTACTGACTTCTACCCATTGCTTTCCTCAGAGCTAAGATAGAATCAGTGCATTTGCACCCTCCACCTTTAAGTCTCATAAGGAGCAAAGAACAGAACTTCTAATTTCATAAGAACAAGTTTTTTGCAAATACAGTGCAACTTGAATGAAATCAATATAAACAAAATGCAGTTGCCTTCATGAGTTAAAAAGGATGCTGGAACAAGATCCTGTCTGCAGTTAAAATGTGAAAATGGTCAAGATGCACCTTGACTGCAAAGGGACAAAAAGCAAAAATGAGATGTGCACCAAACCTCTGATTTTAGACTGATCTAAGACTCTGTGGAGTATGGATACTTTCCCATTTTCATTCCTTCTGTCTGCTGGAATGGTACTCGCCTGCCAGTCAGACCAGAGACACAGCCCAGGTAAAAACCAGTCCTTTCCTCATGCTGAGCGAGTTTTAGTTTGGCATTCCTGAAAATGAATCATACCTTCCACACTCAACCTTAGCAGACAACCTTTTCTTCCCTTCAAATGGTTGCAACTGAAGCTTATCTGTTTGAACAAAGTGACAGAAAGCATAACAAAGTATATCAAACTGCCCAGAAAAAGTATTTCCTGAAGAGCAGTTTCATCATGACCAGTTTCAGCATGACTTGTACAGAGAAGCAGAAACACCAGGTTTTTCACACTATACCAACTAAACAAAATTTAACTACCGTTCAGTCATTTTCCCCTCAAACTGTAACTACTCATTTTCATAAACACAAAGATGCACTACATTCAGACTTTCTGTGCTACAGAACTGAATAAAAATCCTAACTCCCAGAGGAGAACACATACAGAAAAGAGATAACTCCACCTGCCACTTCCCTCAAGGACACAAACCCCTGAGAATACCAGAGGTAAGAGAAACCAGCCAGCTCACAGGCACGATGCTGCATGGCCATGACAGAGCCCTAAACAGGGGTTGCACAACTACATGCAGAAACAGCACTCCTGGACATCTTCACCACTTCTTAAGACTGCACAATAGAGGTGTGCAAAACTCAGGAGCACTTTGGATAGTCAAGACCTTATTTTGGGGAAAAAAAAAAAATCAGCAAAGCCAGACTACAGAAGGCATTTATGTGTGACTGGATTAGGCACTATGGAGAGGAAGACGCCTAAAATGAAGAGTGTGAGCAGAAAACCCTATAGGATCATCACAAATGCTAGTTTATAGGCCTTTGACTGGTATCTGAAAAGTTCAATTCCCAGTGCTGTCTCTCCAATGTCACTTCTGGACTGCAGTGGCTGCAGCAGGATTGCTGCTTCCAAGGATGAGCTACTGCTCCCCTGAGACAGCAAACACCAAACACAGCCATATTTCAAGGTTGTGGGGATCATCAGCTTTCTGTGGACATGACTGCAGGTGCTCAACTGTGTGGAATCATTTACCTTCCACTACATGAAGGACTTTTTTTCACTTGGTAAAGTAAAAAGTAAAAACACTAGAGTGTTTTCTTATCTTTCTTATCAACATGAACTTTGCCTGTCCTCCAAGACCCAGGAATGGATCATCACCAGTTCAATCCTCAAAGTTGGAAATTTCCTGTTTACACACACCCTCCCTTTCGTGGGAAATGCCCTACCAGGGCTTCCAACTCATTGTTCTTTTTCTCATTAGCAGCACACAAAATCCCTTAAACAAACAAAAAACCCCAAACCAAACCAAAGGAAAAAAGCCCAGCAAAGCATGTACATTAAATGTCAAAAAGTGTGTCGCTTCAAGTTTAGTAAGTATTTTAAGCTCTTAACTCCCCTGACTGAAAGGACAGTGAAAAAAAGTGTTCAAGTGTTTCCTCAATTATCTTAAAAAAAAATAAGCAATCTAGACCTTCTGTGAACTCTTGATTTCTCCTACCCTTCCAAGGAGAGAAATGTTGTCATTTACAAATCACCTCTTTACACATGTGGTAGACTAACAAAGTGGTAAGTACCAGCATTTCAGCTGAAGTTTCCTGTAAACAATCTCCTCTGGCAACAGAGAACACATGACGCCACATCTGCAGCAGCTATTCAAACTAGTTGGTTGTTAAAGCTCCAGCCCTGGAAACACCTCAGCATGAATGCAGCCCAAGTGATGTGCAGGACCTCTGTGCACATTCAGAGTCAAAGCCACTGAGAACATTTAAAAAGCCCCCACCTGCACCACTGAAATGTTTAAGTAAATTTACCAGATAATCATCAACTGTGCCATATATAACCCCAGAAGAACCAAAGGGTTACACATAGATAGGAAACAGAGCTTAGAATTGCTAAGAGATGAGACTCAGACATTTGTAATTTCTGTGGTCTCGAAGGAGGACTCAAAGTACTGTGTGGAGCAGGTCACCTCAGTCCACAGCAGGTATCTCAGAAGATATCTTTGCTAGAGCAAAGAACAAATTCCTGTTTGAAGTGTCTCTGACCAGCAGCCTACACACTGCAAACAAACCTCCCAGCAGTACTGTTTGACTTCAGTGAAAAATTGCTAACAAATGGGACTGCAGAGAAAGTGACATGGCTTTCAAAGCCTCACATTTGATTCTCCGTTCAGCAAGTTGGAAACAAAAATATAATTGAGACCATATAAAAAAGTTAGTAACACTTATAAGTTTTATAGTAACTCTTACTCATGCTTCTAAGCCCCAAGCTTCAAATTTGAGCCTAAGCATCATAATCACAGGAATAATACAACATAAGAGCTTTAGTCCCTCCACCTTCTTACCTCTGTTCCTCTAAGGTCTTTGGGATAGTAAATGTCTTCAGTCATTTGAACACTTAGGCCAAAATCCACCAAAACAGCCTTAGTTGACATAAAGACAATGTTGCTTGCTAAAACAAAAACAAATTGAACATGTTTAAGTTTCTAGCACTGGCATTTATTTCACAACATGCCTGTTTCATTCAGATGCCAGCCTGAAAAGGGAAAGAGAGTAGCACAACCAGTCTCTACAACCGATAACCCTTCTAAGCCAAAATGGGTCTGGTAGTCTTTTGGTTGAATTTTAAATCATATCCATTGCTGAAAAAGCAAACTGGACTGGTTTATGCAAAAGAGGAATCAGTGTTTGGTCATTTTTCTAGCTTGATAAAAAACAAAAAAAAAAGAAAAGAAAAAAAAAAGAAAGAAAAAGCTGAGGGTAAGAGAGAAAGGTAGAAGGCGGGGAGACATCTCAGCACAGTGCTCCGAAGATATTTAATGGTCTCCAAGATGCAGAGCATCCTGTGCAGCTCTGGCTATAAAAAACACAGCTGTTAGTCACCATGAGGTTTCTCTACATTAACAATTTAAGTGAAGACAGAAACACAGAATAACTGGGACCCCTTCACAGCAGCCATACCAGTGTCCTGAACTCAGCTCAGTGTGACAACAGAGAACAGTCCATGACTGCAAAAACAATAAAAGACCAAAAGTTCCAAACTCCCACTGAACTGCAGCAGTATCTAGGAGATTAATTCACTTTCCTTCATAAAACTCTGCCTAAGGCAGAGTACAAATTTGTACTCCAAGGCTTTGTTTGCAGCTGTATTTCTGATCAAATATTCATGAATGTAGTGCTTTGTGTGAGCCTTGAGAAATCCCTGTCTGCTGTTTCAGCAGAAGTGGTAAAAAGAAGTCTCCAAGTTATACAACAGAAACACATTTTCTCCCAGAGGAAACTGTGGGCTATTTTCCATCTTGACAGTGCCCATCGTAACAGTCCAGTGGGAAGACATGGGCTTGATTTCAGTGGTACCAATTCCTGAAACAAAGCTGTCCTCTTACCAGTGCTACAGAACTACATAAATCTGTAATTTTAGGGATGCCTTTGAAGATGGGGATTTTAAATATCCCACAATGGACAATGCAGAGGGTCACACTGGAATCAACCCAACCCAATTAATGTCATTGTTACTGCCAATTACAATAAACCCACAGGAAAGACTCTTAACACAAGTGAGAAAGAACAATTAAGGGGAAATGTTAAGCAGTTTTATAGTTGTCAGAATCACAGTCTTACATCTAAGTACTGACCCATATTAAATTAACAAAAAAACCCAAAGGCAAAACAGAGATAAAAATTTAGCAATTACTGATAATCATATTCTGTCAACTATTTATTACAGCCCTATGAAGATTTATATTTCAAACCCCAAAGTTTATCTAATAAACTCACAGAAATACATCTTCATTAGAAGCACTGTTACTAGAAATACCTCACTGCAGGGTGAAGTGGTGCTGGGAGAAACATTTAATCTTAAATTAAATTTAACGCATTACAATTAAATTTCTAAGCAATTTAATATTAGTGTATTTAACTAAGATTTAATAAGTTTTTATTATTCATATGTGTTAATACCCAGAGTTTTTTAAAAGCAAATATATACTCAAATTTGTTGTAATTGTTGAAAGAAAAAAACCAGCACAAATTACATATATTTAGTTCCAAAGTATCTCAAACTGAGAAACAGCCATGTAGAAACATAAAACTTAAAAGAGGGTGCAAGCTGAAAGTGAGCACTGAAACACTCAAGATAAATTTACATGAAAAGCAGGAAACTTCTGTCGTAACACAGACTGATAATTTCACTCTTCAGGTTTTTATTTAAATTGAGTTGCTCATGAATGGCAAAGTATCCATGATGTTCTAATTATCCTTTCCACTGAAGTTAATTAATAGTGTAACTAAGTGTTATCTCCAGAACCTGATCTTGCCATTTCACTGAATCGATTAGGTTGGAAAAGGCCTCTGAGATCATCAAGTCCAACCTCTCTCCTTACACCACCTTGTCAACTAGACCATGGCACTAAGTGCCACATTCAGGCTTTTCTCAAATATCTCCAGGGATGGTGACTCCACCACCTACCTCCCTGGGCAGCCCATTCTAAGGCCCAATCACTCTCTTTGTAAATAACTTCCTCCTAATGTCCAACCTAAACCGCCCCTGGTGCAGTTGAAGGCTGTGCCCTCTTGTCCTCCCACCTGGCTAAAACCTCCTTTCAGGCAGTTGTAGAGAGTGATACAGTCTCCCCTGAGCCTCCTCCTCTCCAGGATAAACCACTCCAGCTCCCTCAGCCTTTCCTCATAAGACTTGTGCTCCAGTCCCTTCACCAGCCTTGTTGCCCTTTTTTGGGACTCGCTCCAGCACCTCAACATCCCTCCTAAACTGAGGGGCCCAGAACTGGACACAATACTTGAGGTGCAGCCTAACCAGTTAAGCATTATCCATCCCTTCCCAGAGACATGAAGCTATGTGCCCCAGCTCAGTCCCAGGCTCTTCAGCAGGGCCCCAGCTCAGCCTGGACCAGGAAGTACCCCAAGGAATCTCACAGACGTACGTTTGATATCATGGTGGATAATCCTCTTGGAGTGGAGAAAGTCAAGTCCTTTCAGAATATGTTTTGTCACCCAAATGATTTCAAACTCTCTCATAGGACCACAACTCTCCAGCTTTTCCATGACAGATCCTCCCTCTCCAGCTTCCATAAAGAGATGGATTGTCTCATCCCATAAAATAGCGCCATATAATTCAGCAATGTTTTCATGACGGAAACATGCCTGTATTTCAACATCTGATGGTTTGAACTGTTCCACTGGGACCTAGGACATTGAAACAAAACCACAGAAAAGCAGTTAAAAAAACCCAAGTAATCCATACATTACTTATCCTACAGATTTAATATGCAAGAAAGCAGCAAAGCACTCCTATCCACTTGTCAAAATACAGAGCTTTACTTTGATCCTTTGACTTGCTCTTCTATTGCAGTTGAGAGATATCCTGTTAGAGGCTGGGAGAGATATTGGAATCATGCCCAAGTAGAAAGTGCAATCTTCCAGAAAAAGCAATGTAGCAAGAGTTATTCCCGTCAAAATTCAGTGGTTACGCAAAAGCTTTATGCAAACTTCCTGGTAAGGGAGATAAAATTCCCAGTGCTTTTTCCATCGGCTTTGTGCAGTCTCATCTGCTCTACCAGAACTATACACCCACCTGACAGATGGATCAGTGCTCACAGCACTCAGCATAGTCTGCAGAGTAACCCTGCAGGACCTTTACTGACCTCAATTCAGTCCTTATCAGCACCATTTTATGGCTTACAAGAAATGAAACCTGCTTTAAAGTGAGCGCCCAGCAGCATGATATTTCTTTAAAAGGTACCGATGGCAGATTGCTAAGACAATAAAAGCAGTGTTTGCTTACACACAGAAATGCTACTACCACCCTTTTTATTCTCCTTCTCTCAGACTGTACACCAAATAAGAGGAGGATATTTTTATTTCAATGAGAAATGCTGCTTGTATTTTCAGAAATACTATGATGCTTTAATTCTGCAGTGGGTTATGCAGGAGCAGGAAACTCCCATGTGGACACACTGGCTGCAAAGGAAGGACATAAAGCTGCCTGCCAAACTTTTTCATACACAGAAGTAATACAAGTGTTTATTCATGAGCTGGGGGATATAGAGCAATGTCCTAGCTGAGCTTTTTACTGGTCCTGAATGTTTACTGCTCCATTCAGAATGTGTAGTATGTTAAAAGGCAAAGCTGAAAGTTGGCTTGCATAAAAGCAGGGCAGTGCTCTGCAGTTTTCTTGAGACATCTCACATCATTAATTCAGTGCCCAAAACACAGGAACAGTTGCATGTACTGAGCTCTAGGGACTCTAATGGCACTGGAGTAAAGAAAACTGAAGTCTGAGAAACTCAGTTAAAGGACAAGAGCCTGAAACCATCTGCACATCAGCAGGGATGTGATCTCACACCAGTATTTTAACAGTGAGTACAGCAGAGCAAGTAGAAAATCTACTGCACCACAGCCCGTGTGCCAGTTACACATACTTCCACATACTTTCAAAATTCAGAAGTTTTGCGGTCTCATTGTTGTAGGCCAAGGAACCAAGATGATCATTAGCCAATGGTGGAATTTGACGCAGACATGTTTGAAATATACACTATGTACTGTGTCATACAATATTTCCTGGGAGATGGAACTACTGAACATACCAGTTTGCATGCCATTCGTTTCTTGGTTTCTCTATCTTGGGCTAAGTACACCTTCCCAAAAGCTCCCCGAGGAATAAAATCAGAGCCAATATTCCTGTAAGTCAGCTTCCATGGAAACAGGAGAACATCTGAGTCAATTTGATAGCGCCCATTCTTGGGTGTGATCTGTGGAGTTAAATAAATAATAAAAGAATCACAGTGAAGTTAAAACTACTTCAAACCACATTAATTTGATACATGTAGTCGGAATATATATATATATATAACTTATATATGTGCATGACTGCTCAGCAGTCTTTATTTAGAAACACCAAATGGGAACAGCATGTGAGGTGTGGCATTCATTCACAGACCAGGCATCCACGTTTCTCTCCAGTGACTAACTTACAAAGTGTAAGTTGCAATTAATTGTCTTGAAACAACAACAACAGCAGCTAGGTTAATGAAATTACCCGTCTCTTGTTATTAGATTTACCTGCACATGTTTGTCCTTCCTGTAATCTCTTAACTTGTTATGCCACATACCTGTTACTCACAGGTTATCTTATACAATGTGAGCAAGAGTTTCTGCATTTCCTAATATCACATGTACTGCTAGAGGAGTACATTTTAATTTTCCACCTTGTGTCAGTTTCTACTGCTTAGCAAAAGGTTGAAGAAGTCTGCCATGACTTTACCAGCCACCTCATTGTAGTTTTACACCATAGTTAAAAAAAAAAAAAAAAGCAGGAGTTACACTTTATGCTTTAGATGAGTGGTGTTTTGCTCCTCTATAGCATCAGCCAGCCAAGGAGGGCTTCTCCAGGAAGCGATTCAGGGCACTTAAGCCAGTATCTTGCTCTAAATCTTTCTCCGAAACAGCTCCCGCCCTCTGCACGTGACATTGAGGGACCAAACACCTAACTACAGCCATGCTTGAGGTCTGATGTTATTTCTTCAGTCTCTTAATACTCTCTCAGCTAAAGGATTGATAATATTTGCCATGAATATGCTTCTAATTAATTCAGAGATACATAGTATTGTCAGCATTTGGAATGTCATTAACCTGTTTACTGCTGCTTTATCAAGATTCTTGAAGAGATGTAAAATCAGATCAAGGATATTTATCACCATATCTGTCACATGGCCTCACATATTCAGCTCTTCAGCTACCTTTTTAAGATAACAGCATATTAAGAAGATGATTTGGTTTGGATTTCTTCTTAAGATGTAAAACACATAGTCTTTCATGCTTAAACTACTTTAATATTTTTCTGTTAGAAAAGTATCTTCTTGACTGCTAAAATTGTAATTTTTGATCAGTATCTTCATGAAAGAAATTAATTTTTTGAAGTCCCTAAATTTGGGGAGGGTAAATTCTTAACCTCTGGCAGCTGAGGGAGCACTTTTA
The DNA here is from genome assembly GCA_013390025.1 of Pitta sordida. NCBI lineage: Eukaryota > Metazoa > Chordata > Aves > Passeriformes > Pittidae > Pitta > Pitta sordida. The sequence goes on from WEKX01019411.1 coordinate 635,964, forward strand.
AATAAAAAGTATTTTGCTTAGGATACAGAGAATAAGCCTCCCCTCTACTTATTGTAAAGCAATCCATACATCTTGCTCGCCTACTTCTGCATTTCAGGAGGTTGAGACTAACTAATCCACGTGGCTTAGACCTTATCCTGGAAGGGATGGTAGGCTGAGTAGAGTGGATTTGCAGAACTGGAGAGCAACAACCACCACAACATTCATGTTTCCAGGAGGCTTTCAGAACTAGGTCCTAGCCTGGCCCTCTGAATGCTTGTTTGTGGCTGCAATGTATCTTTCAGTTTAGTTTCAAGTGAAAGAAATTCAGGCTTGTGCACTGCAAGACCCTTTGTGATGTGAGCCACAGATGCAGTCCGTGAGGGCCACCAGGCCGTCAGAAACATTCCTGTTCCAACTAAAATGCTGTAGACATTTACAGTGTAGATGCCCCTGCTGAAATGCATGCACAGGTAATGTCCTGCCTCCAATCCTCAGTTGCTTAATGGAATCACGTGCACCTAATAGCACTTGGTTCATACCAATTGTATGCACCTGTAGAACAATATGCAAGCAAAACAACCACGAGTATGTAGAACAGTGTCTACCCTAAATACGTATAGGAAACATTTAATATTACCAAGTGTCATTTCAATGTTACAAAGTGATTGTTTTTCAATACTGCGACGCTCCCTCCAAATTAGAATAAAGCAATACCCTATACTATTTTAAACCTGAGTAACCAGTAAGCCTCAGGAACCAGATTTCACACAAAAAACATATTACATGCAAGATATTTGAAGATGATAGAAGTGGAACATCTTAAGAAAATACAGCAGCAGCACAAACATATGTGAATAAACTTCCATTTCATAATTGATTGTTTCCAGAGCAACTGACCTTAAACAGAAGTCAAATGACACTAATATTCAAAGATGCTTGTAGAATACAAATAATTTTAGGGAAAAAATGAGCATAGCTCAACACAGCTATACTTGAGTTTAGCAGTGTGAGATATTACATAATATTGCATTTCATAAAATCATACTTGATACAATGTTCTTTTTCTCCTTATGTTACTACTATTGACATTTTGTGCAGAAACGGCGACTTTAGTAATTACTATATCAATAGATCCTATATCTTTATTTTTGTGAGTTCGCATAATGAACTCTTACTACTGCATGAACACAAGGCACTGCAAGCCCCTTACTGTCTCCCAAACCTGTAAACCACCATAGTTCACAGAAAGGTTAGAAGCGACCTTTATGGTCATGTAATTCCAATTTCCCTGCCATGGCAAAGTTGCCACTCACTAGATTAGGTTACTTAGACCCCCCGTCCAACCTGGCCTTGAACATTTTCAGGAATTGAGGCATCCACAGCTTCTTTGGGCAGTCTGTTCCAATGCCTTACCACCCTCAGAATAGAGATTTTTGCCCTAACACCTAATCGAAATCTCTCCCCCTTTAGTTTAAGACCCTTCCCCCTTGTCCTATGCCCCTGTAAAAAGGCACTCTCCCTCTTCTTTATATGAGGCGTGAATTTTATAAGCCCCCTTTAAGTACTGAAAGCACACAGTGAGTTGCAGATTTTGCTTTTTTTACTGCTTGTCTCAAGTTCGTATTCAATATTGGGTAATGTCTTCTAATGTCCAGGGATATCAAGGGACAATATAAAGTGGATCCTTCTGAACAGCAAACCTATCTCCATAGCTGCCTGAGACTGCAGGGGCTAGGCTTGATGGCCTCAGAGATCCCCTCCAGCCACAGGGCTGTACAAGAAACCACTTCTGGGACTGATCTTTATTTGGATTCAATAAAACCTTCTAATTCCTAAATTCTACTAATTGTCAAGTGAAATGAAAATTGACATACCATATTCAAGAGGATTCCAGATTCTTGCTGTCTGCATCCTTTAAATTGTTTTGCAGTGTTAGACACCTGATTTGCAAAAGCAAGCAGGTCTTCCACAGTCCCATATTTGACGGAGGACATAAAAGAAACCTCCCTTTCACAAAACAGTAAAGATTCCGCACGTTCATCATTTTGGTTTGCCTCTTCACACATTGTGATTAAGCTCTCTTCATAGACTTCGATGTCTTCAAGGTTTTCCATGATGTCTATCACCTTAGACATATTTAGATCAGTTAGCAAAAAGTCAATCTCCTCTTTGCTATCACTACCTGTGCTCATATACTCCATTACTGTCCACTTTGCAAAACCACTCCTGAAAAAAAAAAAAAAAGAGACAAACCTGAAAACACTTTTAACCTCAATTTGTTTTAACAAAGTAAGAATGAAAAGAAGTGATAAGGGATATCAACAGCTCAGCATTATACAGTTTGATTTAAAATTAACAACTTGTCTTATGAAGAAAATAATATGTATTTAGTAGTCTGAGTGAAGACAAAATGGAGAAGTCTTTGCTAGTGAAATTTATCTAGAAGTTATTAGTGAAGATCCTCTGTCATTCATTCTTGTAATTGATTATGATAAAGCTTTTCATTAGAGGAACTGGTACAGTAAGAATACACCACTGTGATGGATATGTAAAAATGAAGGAGCATCCTATACAAATGAAGAAATTCATTGTTTGGAAAGGAATGACAGAAATACATATTAACATTCTCAATTAGTTTATGTCCAAGTTTTTACTGGCAACTTATGTGATGCATTGAGAAAGAAGGGGAGGTTGTGGAGCAAGGTCATTCCACGAGTAATAAGCATTTGCTAGCACCGTTGTACAAAGCACAAGTAAGTCACCACCTGACATATACAACCCATATTTTTTTTTTTTGTAAATAACTGATCAGAACTAGACTTGAACTGAAACTTTCACCAGTTTCAGAAGAAAGTCAGAAATTGAGTTATCATAAAAGCAATGAGCTTTTGAAGCAGTTTCCAGCAGTTTGTTCTGCCCCCACTAGTCCTAAAAATAACTTTTTAGGTTACTATTTCAACTATTTTGCTGAAGCAAATTTACAGGAAGCTGGGTTCATCATCCTGAAAAGTCCCTTCCCATCCCAGATTTCCTCTTTAAGTTAGAGTTACTTATTCAAGTTAAAAACGTATGTATAGTCAGTCATTAAAATAGTGACACAAATAGTTTTCAACACATAAATGTCTAGAGCACTTACCTTGTATTTAACCTGGTTACATCACTCCAAACCATTAAAAACATCTCGATATAATCCCTGAAGTCGTCATGTTTTTTGAACCCGTATCTACCACTGATGATAATCTCACAGCGTTCTGTGGCAGTCTATTAAAAAAGCAAAACAAATAAAGACCTTGCATACCAGCTCAAGCAGAAGGACTGGTTTGTACTCAAATAGATCATTTGCTTCACACGCTTCATGGAAAGAAAAACTAGTAATCCCAAGGCTGAGATAACAGGGGATTTTTTTGCAGAAAAAGATGACAGCTCAAAAAAGAATCAAGCTACTGTATGATCATCCAGATTTCCAAGTAGTAGTGAAAAATAGTTTTTCCATGGTTAGGTCCCGAGTTTTATTCTCTGTGCCTCATGCTTGTTTATAGCAAAGAGAGAAGGATCTCCTTTTCTTTTAGCAGAACTGAGTAGACCACACTCTCTTTAGAGAGCTTTCATTTCCTTTTTTCATAATCCACTGCAACCACCTATTTTGGGCAAGAGGTAACAACCAGACAAAAAGACATTTAAGAAAAAAACCAGCAAACACAACCTTATCTCAAGGACAAGGAGTAGACTCGGTCCCCTGAGGCCATGAAGCAATGCCTTTTGTACAGGTACAGTTTCTGGTTATGATCATTATCTTTCTTACCCTCCCCACAAGGAGGTGGAAGCTTTGTGGCACATATTTCTCATGGGTTCGAGCATTTACGTCAGCTCTAGTGTGAGGAAAACCAAGTAAAATGACGTGTCTGACTTGGCAAAGAACTCAGACCACATGCTGAGAATTCAAAAGGCAGGACAGGACAACAGACACACACAGCATCAGAAAAGGCAGGGGGAGTGCCTGCTCCTTTTCAAACTCGGATCCAAACCCTGGGAGTGAGGGTGGCAGAGCAGTACTGTACCCTTCCCACCCCCCAAGATGGACAGAGTGACTTTCTGGTGGAAGCTCCCTCAGCCTCCAGTCAACCTGCACCCCTAGCATGAGGGCAGGTTGAAAACCTTGTGGTCACTAGCACGACTCAATTGGAGAGGACTCAGACCCAGGTTTTGTATCCAGGGTGGTCAGAGAGGCCAGATTTTCCAACCTATGCAAAAAATAAAAGATGCTACAGGTATTTTCTAACCCTTATCACTGGATCTTCCTGCTCCATGTCCAAGCTCTAGGCTGTTAAAAAAGCCTGAAAGTGGTCGCTTTTTGAAGATTTCTACTTTCCCCCACAGCAGGACTGCTATTTATTGTGCATTTTTGGTGCTGAAGTAGTGAGGGTGGAAAGAAAAGAAAGAGTGCATGCATAAAAGCAACTGAGAGACCACATATGTAAAGCTAGGTAAAATTATAAACTAATCTTTGAGGGACTTTCTGAAAAAAAGCATGAGCTTCAAGATGCTCTGGTCTTTTGCAGATAAAGACAAGTATATACCACAATTAAACTAGTCCCTGATAGCATTTTCATGCACATGGCACCTGTACAGATTAGACCAAAAGTAGCCTTCTGCAAGTGCCAGTTCTGCTTTGCTCCCCAAATGTCCTCAAACTACAGCACAACACTTATAATACTCTTGCCAGTTTCACTACTACCCAAAAATCTCTGAATAACAAGAAAAAGTGACTACAACCTATGTTTTCTCAGTTCTGTGCTTTCAGTGCTTGAGAAAAGCTGTAAATCCTTCACCTTTACGAACTACTTGAAAGGAAGTGGTAGCAAGGTGGAGGTGGGTCTCTTCTCCCAAATAACAAGTCATGAGGCAAGGGGAAACTGCCTCAGGTTGTGCCAAAAGTGGTTTACACTGGATATCAGGAAAAATATCTTTATCAAAAGGGTTGTCAAGCAGTGGAATAGGCTGCCCAGGGAAGTGATGGAGTTACCATCCCTGGAGGGATTTAAAAGACATGTAGAGAGACATTCATGGCACTTTGGGACATGGTTTAGTGGTGGGCTTGGCGTTAAGGTTAAGGGTTGGACTTTTGGATCTTACAGGTCTTTTCCAACCTAAACAACTTTATGGTTCCATTTTTCCGTATATCTAGCAGATCCTAAATGGCACATGTTTACATAATGAAAATAATGTCTAGATTATAAAAGCTGATTTTTTTTTTTTAAATTAGGCAGCCATTTAGTATTATATTTCCACCACTGGCAAAAAAGGTGTCCATTTACCAATATGGAATTCACTCTTTCTTTTTAATCCCTAAAATCCTGTGCTAGTATCAGCAGTGGGCACTCACATAGTACTTTCTAAACTATTCTATATATCCCAGGTTCATGAAGGAACTAGTCACTAAGTGTGCTGTACTTAGATTCTCAGCTAAAAATCTGGTCTTACCTGCTGTGGAAAAGTAAAACTACGTACACTTAAGTCAGTTGCTAAAGCACAAGACTCTTTCTCCAGTTCTGCCAATATTTCAACATCATCACATGAGTAATTTGCAAGCCAAAGGTTTATTTCTCTATTTAGAGTGTGTAGCTTTTCAATCCCTTTTGTCTGAGAAGTGTGCTGCCTGAGAGCACCCTTATACCCATTATGTTAAATAAGAGTAATCAGACACCAGACTTCTGAGCTCCTGTGGGACTTTCTGTGTGTCAAGGACGAACAAAGCAAAAATGAAACAAAACCTACAATAAAAATAAAATAAAAAATCCCCCACACAGAAAAAATATTCACAAAGCCCCAAATAATAAAAAGCTAGCCAAAACCTGCATAAACTGGCTCAACATAATAATACACCCCTAATAAAGATCTCTAGCGCTACTTTTAGGGCATAATTTTCTGATTTAAGTGACAAGTCACTGCCCACTAGTGACTAAAAAAGTCCTTATATGCTTTTAAGAAAACTTATCAGCAGTTGAAAAATACAACCCTTCTGGAAAAAAGTTCTACTACGTATCAAGGAACAAGAAACGTCAACAATTTCGATTTCGACAGTATTACACACGTTCACTTGGAAGAAGAAAATCCCCAAGAGTCCCGCCGCTGGCAGCAGCAGCAGCAGCAGCCGAGCTCAGCTCCAGCTCCCTCCTGTCCCGCAGCCCCGGGGGCAGCGCAGGTGCCGCAGACCCAGCGACTCCCGCGGACACACGAGGCTGTTCGGGAGGCCGAGGGCAGCCAGGGATCAGCCCCAGGACAGCTCTGCAGCTCAGGCCCGGTGCTCGTCGGCCGAGCTGGGGGGCGAGCGGAGCAGCACCCGACCGCCTCCGCTCCGGCAGCGCAGCCGAGCCCAGCCCAGCCCGCTCCCGTCCCGCTCCATCCCGGCACAGCTCTCCCGGCCCCTCTCCCCAGCGCTGCCCACTCCCCTCGCGGCCCCCCAGCCCCGTCCCCGCTCACCCGCACCCTCCGTCCGTCCGCATCCAGCGCCACTCGGCCGCGTCCCGCGGGGAACTCCCGGCGGCGGGGAAGGGCGCAGGTAGCACCGCCCGCCCCTCGCCGAGGGCGGGGGACCGGGGCGGCCCAGGCTGCGGTTTCTATTTCTGTGTCGCTGAGGACAGTCAGCGCCGCCCTGTCCCAGCCCAGCCGTAGCCTCGGCAAGCTCTCGCCTCCTCCCCCAGCGGAGGCATCGCCTGGCGGCCGCGGCTCAACCCCAGCGGTGACATCGGGAACCCACGTCCCCTCATGTTCCGTGCGCGCCTACAGGGCATCCAGCGGCTGCCTACGTGCGTCAGGTTTAAGCATTATCTGAACTAAACTTTATCAGACATTCGGGTGGAATTTAGGACGGCAATGTGACGAATTTGTTAGTGGCAGTAAGATTAAAATACTCCAGGACGCGGTAGTGTGAGTCTGGCAATTGCTAAAAGTGGGCAGGACTACTTTTTATTTCTCACCCAAAGGGCAGTACGTAACTCTCGCAGAGCTGGGCTGTCCAATCAGTTCGCTTTTAAAGAGACAAGTAGCACCTTTACCAAAACCAGCTGCCACAGCATTAGGAGTGGATGAGTTGAACTTGTCTCAAGGTACCAAGAGACACAAGAGGATTTCCAGTATGTTATCTGCAGTATAATGACTATCTGCTTGGCAAAACTTTCATTATAAAGTTTCAGGACAAACATTCACCCTTTGCTTTAGTGTTTACATATTACTGTTCATACAACTCCTTCTCTGTTCGTATTATCCAGACACACTGACTCCCTTGTTTAAAGGTTTTGTGTTGCTACCTCTCCTATATTCAAAATTGTCCAAAGTATGTCACAAATGACATTCTGAAATGTGCAGGAATTTAGATTCACTACGGGATTTTCTTTTCCTTAGCATAATAGCTATGCATGTGAAACACTGCTAGCAGGGTTAACCTTTGCTCCCGTACGGTTTCTTCACCAGACTATACAGATGATAAATACATTAGCAGTAACACAGAAGGTACATTTCTTTGAGTTTTACCTTGTTTAATTGCAATACCCAGTGCATTTGCTAAATAACATATGTGAAAAAAAAGGCAAGAAAGCTGAAGATTATTCAGGAAATGCAAAAGAGAGGAAGACAATTCAGGGGGCTGAGGAAGAAGTTAGGCTATAGGAGAGGCCAGACCAAGGAAAGGGCATAATTGGCAGCACTTTGAAAGTGGGAGGTTAAGGAGGTAACACATCCTTAACATGCAGCAGCTCTCACGGCAGGGTACTTTAGGCATCCTGTTTCAGGAGCTTGCTTGTGTCATTAGTTTTCCCAAACCCACAATTAATTTTAATTAAACCATTTTCTTTTTTTAGACTGACTTCAAAGGGGGAAAGAGGAGGAGTTTCTCTCCACATCATTGAATTTGGGCAGGACAAGTCATAGGGTTCCAGAGAAAACTCGCCACAGAGAGATGGAGGAAATGCAAGTTTCTGTTCTGTGGTATGCACACATAGGATACAAATTGAAATGTTATATTTTAAAAGCAATCTACTCTATGTCTTAAATCATCATCCTGGGATACAAACCCAAGATAATTAGATCACAGCAGTTATTTACAGACCCTGACTTACTAGGAGGCTACAAAGGGTATACAGAGCTCTGCAGTGAAGACCTAATGCGTAACACACAAAGTAGCTACAAGGTCCCTAAGGTACACTACAGCTGCATCCACAAGTTTTACATAAATTACTGTTTTTAAATACTAAAGACAATAATGTTTTCTTCAGTCCATACCCGGGAAACCATGCTGCAGGCCAATGACTTCTTGCTGGTCACCTTGCACCTCTTTGCCCCAACCACTGCATTTTTGATCACTGGAATGGAACTAGATAAACAGAATCACAAAAACAATTAGGTTCGAAAAGACCTCTGAGATCACTGAGTCCAATCTATGACTGAACACTAAATGCCACGTCCGATCTTTCCTTAAACACCTCTAGGGATGGTGACTCCACCACCTCCCTGGTCAGCCTATTCCAGTGTCTAATCACCCTTTCTGTGAAGAAATTCCTCCTACATCCAACTTAAATCTCTTCTGGCCCTTAAGATTATGTCCTCTCATCCTGTTGCTGTTGCCCAGGAGAAGAGGCTGTCCCTCACCTGTCTGCAACATCCTTTCAGACAGTTGTAGAGAGCGATAAGGTCACCCCAGAGCTTCTTCTCCAGGCATAAACAACCCCACCTCCCTCAGCTGCTTCTCATAGGAATTACCCTCTAGACCCTTCCCCAGCTCTGTTGCCTGTCTATGGACTTGCTCCAGCACCTCAGTGTCCCTCATGGATAGAAGGGCCCAGAACTGGACACAGTACTCAAGGCGTGGCCTCACCAGTGCCAAGTACTGGGGAATACATGTAATTACTTCCCTATTCCTGCTGGACACACTATTCCTGATACAGACCAAATGGCTTCCCGTTCTTAAGTAGTCGGTCTCCCAAAACCTACAATAGGCCCCCATCGCCTTGGCCATTGTACCCTTCAGGTTCACCCCCACCCTCACTCTCCTGCCCTTGGCTGGTGACAGCCAGCCCTGCCGTGGGCTGCTGGATGCTTCCCTGCCTGGTCCATTTAGCTGCCCACAGCCCTCGCCTTGGGCCTGAACTGGGAAGCCCACAGAATATCCTGAGTTGTAAGGGACTCACAAGGACCATCCAAATCCAGCTCCTGGCCCTGCATTAAACACCCAAAGCACCACACCATGCGCCTCAGAGCATTGTCCCAATGCTTTTTGAACTCTGTCAGGCTTGGTGCTGTGACCAATTCCCTGGGGGACCTGTTTCAGTGCCCAACAACCCTTTGGGTAAAGAACATTTTCCCAGTAGCCAGCCTTAATTTTCTCCTGACATAGGTTCACATCATTTGCTCAGGTCCTGTCTCTGGTGACTACAGAGACCAGTGTCATTTCTCCTCATGAGGAAGCTGCGGACTGTGATGAGGTCTCCCCTCACTCTCCTCCAGGCTGAAGAAGCCAAGTGACCTCAGCTGCTCCTCCTCCAGACCCTTCACCACCCCCATCGCCCTCCTTTGGACACTCTCTAATACGTAGCTTTATATCCTTCTTATATTGCAGTGCCCAAACTGCCACAATACTCAAGGTGAGGCCGCCGCAGGGCAGAGCAGGGCAATCGCGTCCCTTGGCCTGCTGGCGATGCCCCTCCCGGCTGCCAGGGCCCCGCTCACAGCCCCGTCCGCTCCCACCTTCCCTCNGCCCACAGCCCTCGCCTTGGGCCTGAACTGGGAAGCCCACAGAATATCCTGAGTTGTAAGGGACTCACAAGGATCATCCAAATCCAGCTCCTGGCCCTGCATTAAACACCCAAAGCACCACACCATGCACCTCAGAGCATTGTCCCAATGCTTTTTGAACTCTGTCAGGCTTGGTGCTGTGACCAATTCCCTGGGGGACCTGTTTCAGTGCCCAACAACCCTTTGGGTAAAGAACATTTTCCCAGTAGCCAGCCTTAATTTTCTCCTGACATAGGTTCACATCATTTGCTCAGGTCCTGTCTCTGGTGACTACAGAGACCAGTGTCATTTCTCCTCATGAGGAAGCTGCGGACTGTGATGAGGTCTCCCCTCACTCTCCTCCAGGCTGAAGAAGCCAAGTGACCTCAGCTGCTCCTCCTCCAGACCCTTCACCACCCCCATCGCCCTCCTTTGGACACTCTCTAATACGTAGCTTTATATCCTTCTTATATTGCAGTGCCCAAACTGCCACAATACTCAAGGTGAGGCCGCCGCAGGGCAGAGCAGGGCA
>WEKX01019411.1:646259-713102 GCA_013390025.1 Pitta sordida
TTATATTTTAAAAGCAATCTACTCTATGTCTTAAATCATCATCCTGGGATACAAACCCAAGATAATTAGATCACAGCAGTTATTTACAGACCCTGACTTACTAGGAGGCTACAAAGGGTATACAGAGCTCTGCAGTGAAGACCTAATGCGTAACACACAAAGTAGCTACAAGGTCCCTAAGGTACACTACAGCTGCATCCACAAGTTTTACATAAATTACTGTTTTTAAATACTAAAGACAATAATGTTTTCTTCAGTCCATACCCGGGAAACCATGCTGCAGGCCAATGACTTCTTGCTGGTCACCTTGCACCTCTTTGCCCCAACCACTGCATTTTTGATCACTGGAATGGAATCACAAAAATAAACAGAATCACAAAAACAATTAGGTTCGAAAAGACCTCTGAGATCACTGAGTCCAATCTATGACTGAACACTAAATGCCACGTCCGATCTTTCCTTAAACACCTCTAGGGATGGTGACTCCACCACCTCCCTGGTCAGCCTATTCCAGTGTCTAATCACCCTTTCTGTGAAGAAATTCCTCCTACATCCAACTTAAATCTCTTCTGGCCCTTAAGATTATGTCCTCTCATCCTGTTGCTGTTGCCCAGGAGAAGAGGCTGTCCCTCACCTGTCTGCAACATCCTTTCAGACAGTTGTAGAGAGCGATAAGGTCACCCCAGAGCTTCTTCTCCAGGCATAAACAACCCCACCTCCCTCAGCTGCTTCTCATAGGAATTACCCTCTAGACCCTTCCCCAGCTCTGTTGCCTGTCTATGGACTTGCTCCAGCACCTCAGTGTCCCTCATGGATAGAAGGGCCCAGAACTGGACACAGTACTCAAGGCGTGGCCTCACCAGTGCCAAGTACTGGGGAATACATGTAATTACTTCCCTATTCCTGCTGGACACACTATTCCTGATACAGACCAAATGGCTTCCCGTTCTTAAGTAGTCGGTCTCCCAAAACCTACAATAGGCCCCCATCGCCTTGGCCATTGTACCCTTCAGGTTCACCCCCACCCTCACTCTCCTGCCCTTGGCTGGTGACAGCCAGCCCTGCCGTGGGCTGCTGGATGCTTCCCTGCCTGGTCCATTTAGCTGCCCACAGCCCTCGCCTTGGGCCTGAACTGGGAAGCCCACAGAATATCCTGAGTTGTAAGGGACTCACAAGGACCATCCAAATCCAGCTCCTGGCCCTGCATTAAACACCCAAAGCACCACACCATGCGCCTCAGAGCATTGTCCCAATGCTTTTTGAACTCTGTCAGGCTTGGTGCTGTGACCAATTCCCTGGGGGACCTGTTTCAGTGCCCAACAACCCTTTGGGTAAAGAACATTTTCCCAGTAGCCAGCCTTAATTTTCTCCTGACATAGGTTCACATCATTTGCTCAGGTCCTGTCTCTGGTGACTACAGAGACCAGTGTCATTTCTCCTCATGAGGAAGCTGCGGACTGTGATGAGGTCTCCCCTCACTCTCCTCCAGGCTGAAGAAGCCAAGTGACCTCAGCTGCTCCTCCTCCAGACCCTTCACCACCCCCATCGCCCTCCTTTGGACACTCTCTAATACGTAGCTTTATATCCTTCTTATATTGCAGTGCCCAAACTGCCACAATACTCAAGGTGAGGCCGCCGCAGGGCAGAGCAGGGCAGGGCAATCGCGTCCCTTGGCCTGCTGGCGATGCCCCTCCCGGCTGCCAGGGCCCCGCTCACAGCCCCGTCCGCTCCCACCTTCCCTCGGCCCAGCCCCGGCCCGGCCTGACCCTCGCGGGCCGCCGTNCATCCTGGGCGAGGCCGCCGCGTCCCAGCGGCCGCCGGTTGGGCTGTGCGTTCCCGGAGTGCAGCCGTGTGAGGCCGAGGCCTCTGCCGGTGCTCGGGTTTCACACGCGAGGCAGCAGAGCTTGGAAGAGAGGAGGCGATGCGGCAATACTGTTATCACAGCTCCTCAAAGCCAACAGGTGTTTTCCTCTTCGTGTCCTTGTCCTGACAGATGTGCAGCGATCTGCCTTGGATTGGGAAACAATTCCAGGTTTCGGTCAATCGTTCTGGTTTTGCTGCTTAACTGTGATCGTTGGTCTCTCCTGCTCTGCCTCATGGCTCTGTGAATGTTTTACCACCATCAGCATGCAGTGAGCACCACGTGGATGTTTCTTCCAGTATATTTGCTTCTCCAGGATACTTGTCATCTTCATAAAGTATTTAATTTGTCTAATGATGAAAAATGCGGTATAAAACTAAACTGTTGAAACAACTACTTTAGTTGTTATTTACAAGCCTCTGTGAGAGCTCAATAAACGTGTAAAATAAAAGCTTTAAAACCCCCATTACTAGTGATATTAATAAGTATCATTACATGAGGGTTAAGATCTTCTTGAGGCCACAATATCCCATGAGTTCCTGAAAATTAAAAACAGAACGGAGAGCTTTCTGTTGAATATTCATGTGGCAGATAGCAGCTGCTGGGAAATTGTCTCCAGCTTCCCAGTTGGAATGACAGCATCAACATGTAGCAGCTTCCCAGGGTCTGCTGATGTGATGTGGTCAGTGGCCTAGTTTGAGAGTTATGCAGGGAAGTGATTGTAATTAAAGATGTGGGACATGGCCCCTTTTTCCTGTATGCAGTGAAGAAAAAGGTTTCTGTGGTTCTGGATGATCAGCAGGTCTTGATTCCATGAGAATTCTGTAGGCTGTCAGCAGCAGCACGGATTGCCAGTCGTGTGGTGAGATACAACTGATCTGTGGGCTTATTGTAGTGTAGTAGATGAAAGTGTATTAGCAGAAGAAAATTTTGGGTAGGAGTTTATTGTAAAGGAAGGTGGTGAGTTGTAAAAATAGCAAGTGTTGAATTGTTCTGAAGGTGAAAGTGGTAGTTTTGTGGTAGCAGAGAGAGAGATTATGTTTTTAGTGCAGCTTGCCAAATGTCTGTCTCATAGGCTAGCTGGCATTTCCAGACTCAGATGTGTGTGCTAAGTTTTTTGATGGTGAACAGCAAATTAAAGAACAAAGATTCCTTGTATCATCAAGCTTCCTGTGTCATCAAGGGAAGTCAGTACTGTTTTCTTCCTACATTTCCTACTCCTTGTTATTGCAAATGCATGCATTTGTGAGAGAAATGCACTTATATTTCAGTCTTTTATTCATTCTTCATTGTTTTCTCTTTTGCTGTCACCATCCTGGAGAACCAGGACAAACCTTGGTTCAGTTGCTCAATACAGAGGAAGAGATTAAGTGCACTAAAATCAGTTTTACATCCTTCTCTTTATAAGGAAAAACCTTGATGCTCATTTCTTCTTGCAGATGCTGAAGTCAATACTAGAAAGAAGACATTCACTGAGGTCCAAACAGAACGTCTGGATCAGGCTGAACGGACTGTTTTAATTAAATGCCCACCAAAACTTAATGAAAAAAAATTATTGCAGTATTTATCCAGTCATGGAAATGTGAAGAGTCATTTCTTTTTTGAAAATCATGTAAGTAAGTAGCAGTGTAAACTAAAATCTAGACTTGGATAAAAAGAAATACCAGCATTTGGTCAGTGCTTCGTACATGCGAGTTAAACAAGTTATATATTATTAGTATATTAGATCAGTTTTTATCCATGCTAATGTTTACAAGTGGCTGAGCGGCAGATTTTTATGCAGAAGTCATCTAAGCAACCCTTCTAAGTCATAACCAGCAACCTGTTTTGCAGTAAAACTTTGAAACTTAAGCATCGCACTGCTCATAGTTCAAATAATAGAGAGAACTTTTTTAATGCATTTCTTGAGCATTTCATTTGTGAAGCTGAATAGAACCTTTATGTTTAGTGCATACTGCCAAGAATGGTACGTCTTAAATATTTTTAACCTCATGTGAGAAAGTGTCTAAAATATGTTGAGATCTAGAATGTAGCCTTGAGCTTCAGGTCTGTCACGTTAAACTGTCTCAGTACTTCCAGGAACATTTGAATGTTATCAGTACCGTCAGTTCAAGGCTTTTGTGCATTTTTCTAACCCCGTATTTCCATCCTTAATTTTCTAGGGCGTCAATGCTTTAATAGAATTTTCAGAAAAGAGCAGTATAGCTTCATTGCAGGATGCTGTTGGAATGCCAAATGCTGCAGAGCATCATGTCCCTTTTAAATCAAGACTTTTTACCTTCACACTGAAAAACCCTGTGAGTCAACATGAACAGACACCACTTCACCTCTCTCCTCAGTGTCACATTCCAGTGAAAGACCTTATTCAAAAGCTTTGTCTTGAAAACAGTGTAAGTAGAGGTGTCTAGATCTCTGTCAATTAAAAATGAACCATCTTTGTTTCAGATTGCAAGGGGTCAAGTGAAACTTATGAAGCAATTTATTTCTATTAAAAAAGTAACGTATATTCGAATTTTACATGAATGGTTCTACTTTGAAACCAAAAAATGAAATTAGTCATTTTAATTGTAAAAATAATTTTTTTGTATGAAGGAAAGCTGTTTGAAAATTTGAAAAATAATCTTCTAATTGCGGTGACATTAAGTAGATGAAAATACATGTTAATACTATATAGAAGGTGGGTTATTATATGTTTACAGTGTTAATTTTCTGAACTAGATAAGCAGCCAGATGTACATGCTGCTGAATGAGTATCAGCTTACAGAGGAAAATACCAAGCTCCGATTTCTGGCCTGTTCGTTGGTTCGGGATTTTGCACGTGCATATTTTCCAGACAGCACAGTAAAGCCATTTGGCTCTTCAGTCAACACCTTTGGCAAATTGGGATGTGATGTGGACATGTTTCTGGACTTCCATGATACAGGAAAGCATGCTACAAAAATGGTAAGACTATGCTGTGCATCTTCGGTTTGTTCAATTTCTTGAACAGCTCATTTGCTGTTTCATACACAAGAGCCAGTTAATTTAGGTTTTACAGGAGTTCATACTATATACTGTGAACAAGTTAATCTGAATGTTTGGATCTGAAGACTTCCAAAAGCTGGATGTGTTGTGAAGGAGATCTTCCTTGCAATAGGAATAAAATGATTTGGAGTTTATGCAAACTTTGTACTATTAGGGTGAATTTCATGATGAAAAATCCCTCATCCTCTGAGTTGATTCAGCAGTCAGGTCTTCCCATGCTACTGTTACATTTTTTTCTCTGGAGCTATTGGGCCTCGTATCCATGCTCTGTTAAACCCTGGCTTTGATTTTTAGGGTGTTCCATGTTCTAAAGCATAATAAGTTTGTGTGTGCCATGTGCATTTTGAGAGGGTTCTTTCCCTTAGTTTAAAGAGTTGAATTTATGCTCCAGGAAAGTTACTGGATTGTGTACTGGGGTACATATTTGTATCCACACATTTAAAGAGTGTGTGGAAGTTTGAAAGCTTAGGACCTGGGATAGTACTGGTGAACAGTTACAGATGACACAGATGTTTGTTTGGTGTTGTCATGTCTAGAGATGTTAGCAGCACCTGATTTTCATTGTGAAGGAGCTTGAGGATAAGCTGGTATATGTGAACTTTAGATGCTTTGGGAAGCAAGACCCATGAGCAAACAGGAATTGAGGTGGACCGTGAATACAGATACTTTCAGTTGTCAGACTTCCTAAGGTAGCTCATAATTATTTGAATGTCTCACTGGTAATACAGCAGTAAAGCATCAAGACAAGCAGTGATTACTAAGCAAGTGTAGAGGCTTGAACTTGAAATACAGTCACTTGAATTTGTTGAGCAAAGTACATAATTTGCACTACTACCTCAAGATGCTGAGGGTTACAAGACCTCCAGTAAGTAAGCTGCAGTCAAGAGTCTTACCTTTTTCAGTGCACATATAAAATTTCATCTGAGTCATATCTTTACCCATATGGTGATTTGTAAGTCTGCACTATATATCCAAATTCACATATTTAGTTGTTATTTGAGCAGCTTCAAATTGTAATGGATTTTTAGGGCATGTGGTGTCTCAGCCCTTGTGCATGTAGGCGTAAAGAATGGGAAAAGATTAGACCAGGTATTTTTGGAAGGATCTTATCTCTTACTGCTGTTTTTTGACTGTGGATGGTGTAATTACCTTCCTGAATTGGAGAATGAGATAGGAAACATAGGTAGGAGAATCAGGCTAGGAAGAAGGTGTATTGGATCAGAAATGCCCAGTGAAGAATTTGGGATTCTTCATGAATTCTGAATGAGTAGTTTAAGTGATTCTGGTGTTCTGAAAACTTTGTATGGTGCCAGTTTGGGAAAAACTAGCTCTGTTTTCCTTAAAAGACAATGAGCTAAGCTTTTGAAGATTGAAAATTCACTCAGCTTTTCTGTACAATTTGTGTATTCCCATGTACATTCCTTTTAAAGAAATAACCCTTCAGATGTATGTAGTTTTTAGTATTACTGCAATGATGTGTGTGTATGTGTGTGTGAAGTGTTAAAATCTAGGAACCATTTACATTTAAACAGTAAAGTTGCCTCTTAAATTTTGGGGGAATATCTTTCAGGTATTAAATGTCTTATTTTCAAAGCATGTTTGGTAACTAGATGTTTTCTTTAATATTTATTCTTTGTAGAGATAGAAGTTCTGTTGGGAAATGTAGAGTTACTTGATGATAAATGAGTTCACTAGCGGCTGTGATTTGCCTGTGGATGGTTGACAGACTTATTACTATGGGGAGATAGAGGGGAGGTAGCTTTAATTACAAGGGGATATAGCAACAGTGGAAAAAGTATCCTCTGATTTCTTGACTTTTGCAGCCTCCCAGGGGATGCCAGCAGTGGAGGAGGATCAGGGATTTCAGCACCTATTTGCATGAAATGACTTGGGTCTTACAGCAAACTGATTACCAATTGTAAATCCAAAAAGGAGGCAAAAGCAGGAACGTTCTTTACCAAGAGTGGATTATCAGTACAGCCTTTGATCATAGATAAGGCATTTTTAAAATGTGGGAAGTTTAGGAGATTAGTGAATAACTTAAAACAGGGCTCTGGTATTTTCAGAGTAGCAGTTTTTGTTAAAACAGTTATGATTCTTGCTTATGTTACTACGTATATCAATTTGTGCAAAAGTAACAGTTTACCTGTATTTGCTGTTTCAGGCAACCTGTCAAGAATAGGGGAAGAACCTCAGGGTTGGGGCAGTGTATCAGTATTTCATCCCCCCTACTTAGCACCAAAGCTGTGTATGGAGGTTCTATCAATTATTAAGAGTATCTACTTTATCATCATCAAAAAGTCTTCGTGCAGCCTTTGAAAGATGTTGAGCTTCGATCTGTAAAGGGCTGTTGTGGTTTTTGTCACAAACATAAATATTCAAACACAAGTCCATCTATATGTTGGCCAAGTCCTTGTCTTTCCTGTTACCTGCCTCAATGTTGAATAGTTACAGGCTCCTTTCACTTTGAGCCAGCCCTACTGTAGCATGGAGCTACACAGCCAGGTGGGATTAGGGCCCCCTGTCCTGGCGTGTTCCAATACACGTGCTGACTGGAGAGCTGCTGGCAGGAGGAGAGCAGGAACAGTCACCTCAATGATTGACACAGGGGCTCAGGAATTCAGTTCCAAAAGTGAGTTTGTGGGAAAGGTTGCAAGGTCCATAACTTCTGAATTGTTTCACATGTCTAGGAGTGCATATTTTCTTTGCACCAATCTGCTGACAACAAAAGTCACCTCCTCTGTGCCTCAGCTGATGAGTTAGGCCACTGTAATGCTCTTCGTGTAGTATGTGTTCACCCATGACATGTTCTAAGGGGGAGGATAAGTCAGTGTCAAGTATTGGATTAGCAAGCAGAACTAGCTGAGACTTAAAAACATAGAGAGACTATGAAGAGAACAGATATTTCATAGCCATGAAGTTATTTTACTGAGGTTAAAACTACAAATACAGCAAATCAAACTACGAAGATCTTCGGGACAATTATTTGATGTTACTATATATAATACATGTTCACAGAATTTTTGCCAGAAAAACTGTATATGATGTGATTATCTTAACTCTTACAGAAGCTTATAATAAATTTGAAGGATTAAGTAATTTGCATGGGTTTTTTAACCTTTTTTAAAGGAAAAAAAAATTCTTTGCACTGCTGGGTGATTCACTATAACTCACTGTTCTTTGAGGATTTGAAAGGAATTACTGGTGGTTTGAAATTAACAGCAGTTTGGTTGTGTTTTGCCTGTCTTGTATCGTATCATCCTCTTTTGCAGTCAGAGTATTGGTGCTCTCTTGGAAATTCCAGGATTACTTGTTTTAGCCAATAGTGAGACATAGTAGTATTATACCTTCATTTGAACAATAAATTTTAGAGTAAGTTGATCACTATTAACCTGGAAGAATTGTATCACTGAGAAAGAATATGAAAGTGAAAGCAATATGTTTTTACCTATTTTAAAGTCTGTGGATTACTCTGAATAATTCTTGCCTTCCAGTCTCTAGTTGTACAAACTCCTTTACAAATTGTTGTAGTCTTTCAGAATTATTTTTAAATGTCTCTTTTGTTCTAGAGCTAACAGGTTGCTTTTAAAATTCTGTGTTAGAAAAAAGGTCCCTTTGAAATGGAGTTTCAGATGAAAAGATTACCATCTGAAAGATTGGCAACTCAGAGGATTCTTTCAGTGATCGGTGATTGCCTTGATAATTTTGGTCCTGGATGTGTGAGTGTACAAAAGATACTCAATGCTCGCTGCCCTCTGGTGAAATTTTCCCATCAACCAACAGGATTCCAGTGTGATCTGACAGTGAGCAACAGGTGAGACCTGGTTTTTAAAAGTTTAGAAATAATTCCAAATGGTCTGAATACCTGTAATGAGAACTGTTTAGTCTGCTCCTTTCTGTGATCTCAACAAATGTGAATGTTGGCTCTGAAAGTAGAAAGGATGTTTTTTAATTTCGAGAGCTTTGGTGTACTTAAGTTATCTTTCCAGCAGGGGAAATACTTTCTAGCTGAAACTGCAGCCTTGAAGTCTGTACCATAAGGTTGGTGTATAAAGAATTGAAAGCACGCAGTCAGCATTCATTCGCTTCAGTACCTTCCTGTATATGGGCATATCCAGCCTTCCTTGGTTACTTTTCAGATTAAGCAGCTCTAGAGTGTGAATTTTTAGTGACCTGGCCTCTAGTTATTTTGTTGTGCTTTCCTGCAGGGCTGCACACCCCTGTTTTCCGGGACACCCCCTGGAATGCTGGGTTACCTGCCTGCCCGCGGCGTCCCCGCCAGGGCGCGCTGCCTGCCTGGAAATGCCCCTGACGGCCCAAACCCCTGCTGTCCCTTATCCGAGGATAAATCCCCGCCTCGCCTCAGTGCTCACCCCTTTCGTGGTTGTTAGGGAGTATAAAAACATGAGGGATTATCTCTCAGAGTACTTGGGATAGGACATTTAGTGCAGTTTTGTGACTTGCCTACATCAGATCATCAGATACTGTTTGATCCTAGGCTCAGTTGTCTAAATTATCCCAAGTTCTTTTTCAGAATATGCAAGGATTGCTAAGGCAGTATTGAACAAATGTCTTACGATAAAATGAATTTTCTATATGCAGCTGCAGTTTTTGTAATTCCCTGCTGATGATTTGGCTGGTTGGGATCACAATTCTGGTCTTGTTGCCATTTGAAGTAATAACAAGCCTGTGTGGACACCATAAAGCACCTCACAATTGAAATTTCAGAAATCCAGGTGTTACAAACTGTTGACTTTAGTAAACATCCCCAAAAGGCCATGCTGGATCTTCAGAAGAATTCACTGCAAGTTTTGGAATAAAATCTCCTGTAACTGTAGTTCAGTGAGCACTTGAGGCTAAAATTTACTCTCACACTGTGATTCCATTTACAATATGAGGAAGCAGATCAAAAACCAATCCGTCTGAAAAGTTTTATCCTGCCAGATCATTTGTTTTTTTTCAGCAGGACCAAACAGTAATTGTTTGAAAATTACAAAATTGACTTGGTTTTCAGATATCTTTGTGTCTCTGCACTTACTGTGTTTTTCAGCACAATGATTTATTGCTCTTAAGATGAAAGTTGTAAAAGAAGTTCTAGTTGTATTTTATTATATATTAGGATAAATATATACGTCAAAGGCAATTGTGCATAAATTATGTTTTTTCACCTCAATTCTGCATAATTTGACTCCTGAGTACTTGATGATGGGTTTTTGTTTTTGTTTTTGTTTTTTCTTTCTCCCACTGAGATGTGGAACAAAGAAACAGGAAACGGTGTAAATGCAATAATATTATTATTTACCCAAAACCGTATCTTTCTTACTTTGGAAAACTACCAGGTATTTCATCCTGGATAATTGTAGGCATTCCAACCCAAACTATTCTATGATTCTCTTCTGTTTATTTTTAAATGCCTAAAAGTTACATTTTGTTTTATGGATGCTCTTTCCTCTTATAATGAACAGCGAACACTGTGTCTGATACTTCACAATTCTGTCATTATTTATGTTTTATGTCCTCTTCAGCATTGCTATAAGAAGTTCAGAGCTCTTGTACATCTATGGGTGCCTGGATCCCCGAGTACGAGCCCTGGTGTTCACGATACGATGCTGGGCCCGTGTTCATGGACTTACAAACAGTGCCCCTGGTACCTGGATTACAAACTTCTCTCTCACCATGATGGTCATTTTTTTTCTGCAAAGGAGATCACCACCTATCATTCCAACACTAGATCAGCTGAAAGAACTGGCAGGTAAGGACAGCTGTTTCTGTGTTTAATGCAGTTTATTTTACATTTCTTTTCTCTGAGGTGATAAACCTAAGCCATTTCTTCATGCTCTCAATTACTAATGGATATTATCTGTGCTTTATGTTTGAGGGCACACACAGGTTTTACAGGTATCTTTTGTGAAAATAATGCATTTCTAAAGGCAAAATAAATCCCTTTTCCTTATAATACCAAATTCTGTTTAGAGGGGTTAAACTTACTCTGTGACCTAGACAATTAAAAATAACTTACTTGTTCGGTGCTTCTATGATGAATTTTTTTATTATTTTGTACTTTGTCTTTTAGATTTGTAGAGTCTCCAATGTCTCTGCAGTAAAGGATTTTGTGCAGATTGATATGTTATTGTTTTGTAGATACCAAATGTTTAAAAGAAAGGTTGTATTTTCTCCTCACAATTTGTAATATCCTTGTGACTGTTCAGGCCATCTGCAAATAGTTCTTATATCTCTGCAAACAAGCTGTTCTGGCTGTTTCATACACAGCTTTCAGGGTGTATTATCTTCATTGAATCTTATGAAAGCAGAGACTGACACCTCAAGTCCGTGATTCCTCACTCATGTCTTCTGCTTGTTGACAAGCTTCCTTGAAAGCTTTGCATGCTTTCAGAGGAGAAAAAGGTCTGTGTTCAGTTGCTTTAAAAGAATTTTAAACATTTGCATCAGAGTTCTGTAGAATTTTTTATACATAAAACACCTGAGATTTTACAAGAATATTCCCAATTCTCTGATGTTTTCCAGAAAAAGACAGTGGATACTCTGGGTCTGACTTCTTAAAAACTCTTATGTAGATACTGCCCTCAGATATTTGTGGTCTTTAGTGTGTAATACAGCCCTGTATGCAGAGATACCAGGTTTGTTACTTGAAAGGTGTAATCTCAGAGATACAAAAGTGTCTTTATATTTTTTATTTATTATTCCTGTAGGCTTTTGAAAATACGTATGCCATTTGCTTATGATTCTTTTCCTTTGTCTGTCTGTAGACAATTTTCTTTTAAATGTTTTACCACTTAAGTTGAATCTTAACTTGAAAGTTCACTTGTAAACTCCTCATTTGATTTGTATGGTAGCATTGACTGATTTCAGCCATATCTGTTACTTGAATTTTATTAAATACAATGGCATTTTGTTGTTTATTTCTTTAAAACATACCCAAAATTTTTCTTTCAGATGCAAAAGACAAGCATATAATTGGAGGATATGATTGCTCATTTGTTAGTGATTTAAGGAAGATTAAACCTACCGAAAATACAGAAACACTTGGTAGGTACATCTTCATAACTTTTTTTATGACCATATTAAAAATAAACTTTTCCTTAATGTTACTGTTGGTCCTTGTTTTTCTTCCCCTTAGATGTGTTGTTGAGTGAGTTTTTTGAATATTTTGGAAACTTTGATTTCAGAAGGAATTCCATAAATCTTCGAAAGGTAAGTGAATTTTAATTGCTCATCATTAACAATTGAATCTCTCTGTGTGCCACTTGACAAACTATGTATGCTAAGCAACAATTTATGTCATTTTAAATTAAAATTACCTTATCCAGAAGCTGAGTTCTTTCTCTGAAGGAAGAATGGTTTTCTATCAGAGCCTAATGACTTACATTATCATTAAAAACATTACAGTGTCATTACTTGAATATGTTGGAAAGCACAAAGTGATGTTAAGCCTGTATGATTTTACTTGAAAGTCCTGTAGTAAAAGTGGCAGTTCTAAAAAGTCAAAGCCATTTTGCTTCTTTGAGAGGAAAACTTACAAAATGTCATGATGTGTGTCATAACAAAATTCTGTGACAAACCCATACACTAACAGGCTTTGCAGTTAAAATTGGGAGTCCAGACCCAACCAGAGTCTGCATTAAAACTTACAGGAGTTCTGGGTTCGCTTTTGACACTTGGGTTTTCCACTGCAGTTCGTGTCAGCCTACAGTAACTGTACAAACAACTCAGTAAGCAGGACATAACATGGTCATCCTGTTATCACTTCAGTTTACTGTATGTGTTTGTCATCCTATTTATTGATCTGTGTGCATGCAAGTGTAATAGAAATATATGAAAATGTAAGTTCCATAACTCACCCCTGTTCCTGCTGGGCTGCTTACAGCATGGGAGTTTCAGTGCAGTTGCCCTGTGGACACCTGTTTGTGTTCTGTTTTCTGTTTGGGCACCATGGATCACTGTCTTAAGAGCTCTTTTACCTGCTGCGGGTTGATCCTAGAAGTTGATTCATTAAGGTGGAGAACTTCTGTTTGCCAATAAGCCTTAAAAAGACAGGCAAACCCACAAATTTGAAGCCTGAATTAGTCAGGGGAAATGTTTGTGCTGCTACTGTTTTTCTGTTAAACTCATAAGTCCTCTTGGTGGTTCTGGGGCAAGAGTATGTAAAGTACATAGACATTTCCAGGACCAGCTGTAACTGGTGGCTTCCTGCTAGAGCTTGTGATAAAAGGTTTGAAGAGGTTCTGGAATACAGAACAGGTCAGCTGAGTAGCACTGATAAGCACTGAGGTGGAAGTGCATTTAAACAGCAAACTGCACAGTTGTCAACTATATGCATTGTACCACACCAAGTGCCCAAAAGTGGCCCATGACCTGACTAAGTCTGTGCTTAGAAAACTGACTGAACTGCGGGGAATTTGAACCAAGACAGTTCTCTTTAGTTATATGTACTCTGTGAGCTCTCAGAGCACTGTGAGATGAATGATTTGAACAGTCTTGAGTGCTTGGAATAGTTTATCAAACTGGGCTATTCAGGTTAATATAACAGAATCACAGAATAGTATGAGTTGGAAGGGACCCACAAGGATCATCTAGTCCAACTCAATATGACACACTCATGCTGCCCATACACAAATAGGAAGTTGCAATGGGTGCGGTCTGAGGTTTGTTGAAAAGCAAATGGGAAAATGGCAGGAAGACACGTTAAACTGCAGTTGTATGTTCTTTGCCTTGAAGGAAATCTAAGCTGAATGTGGCAAGGAAAACCACGGCTAAGGATTCAGAGAACAGGAGTCATACAGTCAAGTTGACAGGAGAATTAACTTGATTAATAACGACTGTGTTTTGCAAGGAGTTCTCTAGTCAGTCAAAACACTTAATGCTCATATAATAACTCAAGTGATTTGTTATTTGCTCAGCCTATAATGCACTTATGGAACTTTGGCTTTTTCTTTACACTGTCTGCAGGGAAAGGAAGTAAATAAACCTGAGTCGTCTCCTCTTTATATCTGGAATCCCTTTGAACAAGACCTTAATATCAGCAAGAATGTTAATCAGCCACAGCTGGAGAAATTCATAGCTACAGCCAGAGAAAGTGCCTGGATTTTACAGAAGGAAGATAAAACTCGGAAAGTAATCAATAAAGAACCTTGGGGACTGGCAGCACTGCTGATACCATTTGGAAAAAGTAATTCCAGCAAGATGAATAGGATGAAAGGAATAGGAAGTGAAACAATCAGAAGCCTCTTGGACTCTTTAAAATTAAATAATGCAAACAGTCAACAAAAAGCAGTGGGAAAATGACTTTCAGCACAGAAACACAGTAGCTAATATTCTGTTTTAGGAATTGAATGTGATACAGTCCGAAGAATATAACTTTTAATGTTTCTATTACAGGGAGTGGAGAGTCAAATGATCTCTGTTCTTCATTGTGATGCTTTTTGTACTGGTCTGTTTTCTTTCTGTACATTTCTCTTCTCCTTACTCTTCACGTTTCCATCTGCTTTATGAATGAAAACTATTCAAATGCAAGTTTTACAGGTGCATTTTGGAAGTAGCATCCAGTTGGGCACTCTTCAAAAAGAAGACTGACAGGAGCAGCATGGGAAAAAGCCTTTGAGAATGCAGTTGGCTACCATACAAATGATATGCTAAGTAAAAGCTCAGGAAACAACCACCTTTCAGTGAACCCACAGTTTGAAAGAAGATGAATGTGTTGGAATCATTGCTTCCAATCCAGTCATGTTCTGGAAGCCAGTAAACCCCAAGTCCATGTATCTACTTTTGCAGTTGCTTTCCATTCATGTAGATAGTGCCAAGACAAAATAAAGAGACTGGAATTAGATGGTAGTTTGCAATTTCATAATGTGTTGCTTTCCAAGGGTACTACAATTGTTTTTTGTTGGAAAAGTGGTTTTGCCCTTGTGTTTACCACCTGATTTCAAATTTCTTTAGTCAACTCTCCTTTGTTTTCTGTATCCACAGGACTGGTCCTGCCCACGCTTGCATGTGCGCTTAGTTTCTCATTTTGCCTTCAGCTTCACTTTAAACCTCTATTTCAGGTTCAGGAAGGGGTTCTTATTTCAGCACTGTTCTCAAAGTTGCTGCCTACTATGGGATACCAAAGTCTGCAGGGAGGTCCGTCCCATGCAGAAATCCATAGAGAATCCAGGTCCTGTTCCCAGTCTTGCCTTGGTTTTCAGGTACTCAGCAGCAGAGTGACCTTCCAGAATAATTGGGCCATCAGTGTTAATTGTTTTCATTGGCTTAAAACATTAAGTGCTCTGCCTCTAGTTCTGTTCATCTGCCAGAAAAAAGAGCATTTTCAGAGAAAGGGGGAGAGAGGAGGGAAGGAAGGAAATTGAAAGGACATGGTAAGCAGGCAAATATGAGACTTTACAGGTGCATTTGTGAGTATTTCAGCTGTCCCATTGGAGAGCAAGTGGTACATTAAATGGCAACGGTGAGAACTCCACAGACTGTTGGTTTTATTCTTAACAGAAATTCTGTAAATGAAATTACTGTATTCAGATTATCATACAGCTGCAACATCAGTCTTCATGATTACGGTTTCAATTTCAATATTTTTATATTCATGTTGCAGTGGTATATGATTTTGTGTAGAACTTTCCTTCTGATTGTCTAGCCTAATATCTTTTTCCTCATGTATTATTTATTGGAAATACTGTAGGCAGTAATGCATACTTCCAAAATACTTGCAAAAACTGGGAAAGGAAGAGCAGTTTCCAGCAGATAACAAACTAAAGGATTAGACTTTCAGATTAATTCCATATTAGTTTACTTGGATTTTAAAATAATGTTCAAATTTGTCTTGTTTCTGCCTAATAAATATTTTACTGACTAATGACATAGTTATTATCTTGGTCACTAGAATTAATTCTCGTATCAACTTCTTCGAGGCTGAACCTTGAATTCGAAATTAGTTTTCTACCTAAATCCTGATACTAGAACTTCTTTTTGGAGGCTGATATGAAGTTCACTATAACTTGTTATGAGTGCTAACATAAAGCCTTTGATAGCAGGCTTGGCACAGATGCTGTAAGGAGCCCTTTCTACCTTAATCTTTACAGGACCTTTACAGTACATTTTCTGCTGTTTACCCAGCAAGAGACTGTGAAGCTTTTTGAAGATTAGGGCAGTGCTTGGGTAGTTACAAATTTTATTTTTTCTAGATAAACCAAGTGGGTAAGGGTGCAATAATAAGAAAATGAGCTACTAGGGACAGAAGCAGGCTGCAGAACTGTGGCAGTGTCTACCTACTTGCAATATATTCACAGTGATCCACTGACATAGGAAAGATTTTATATTAATTTTAACACAAAGATACAGGACTCTTGTGGACAAATAGCAATAAGTTTTATATTCTGATTATACAGTTGAGCCATGCTGAAGTACAGCCTTCATTTGTAAAGGGTTATAGATGTTCAAGCTGTTTGGTATTCCTTAAAAGGCAGGGCAGGACATGGTTACTGTACATGCACTGCCTTTCAGCATCACTTTTCTGTTTAGACTGCCTGTCCCTTTTGGGAATAGTTCTGAACCCTTGTCATGGCTGCAGGCCAGTTCTGGAAAGAGGAGAAAGAAGTCAAAAGCGATGTTGTACATAGGGAGTGCACAGGTGATTTTTTCACATGTCTGCAAGGGCAGGAGGCTGGAGACCAGGGAGCTGCTGACAAACCTAGTGGCTTTGAGTATCAGCTCTCATTGAGTATCAGCCCAGTGGGCAGCTTTCATAGAGGAGGTTGGAGAGGGAGGCCAAACCATGAGCTTGCCTAGAGCATGAGCTGTGTCTGGGAGAAGAGCTGAGTGATGCTGGGGGAGCTGAAGGCACCTGTGGGAAAAGAACCAGATGAAAACCAACAGAGAAGGTGTGATTATAATTTCTTGAGGCAGTCTTACATTGAAGATAATTAGAAATAATATGGTTCTGTCAGTGAAAACAAGGGTTGGATATTTGTCAAGAAAGGATTATTATGGTCTGGATTTGAGACCTTGTTCACAAACATATAAGCAATGTCTGTGTGAGAGTCAGTACATTTTGATTACTTCTCAAACTTGTTGCTGATATGTTGTCTTGTATGGTGGGGCTGTTGGGGAGGTCACATGTAAGGAACATCAGTGAATTAAACATATTTTTGCCCCTCTGCTCTTTTCCCTTGCTAGGAATATTTTTAAGTGCAGTCTCACATTTCTTGGCTCTTAAATGGTTTGGGAAACTGAAAACATTCAGACCTTCCTTGCCCTGAGAAAATGCACTTTGGGACATTAACTTCAAGTTAACATTTGTTGCCAGAGATTTTATTTCCCTAGATGTTTGATACTCAAAAGTGTTGCAGGAATAGGTTCTGCTGCAACTGCCACTGCTTCATTATTCCTCTGTAACTTCTTGGAAATCTGAAGCTTTGGCCTACAGTTGACTGCTGGGTGAGCATCTGTGTGTCATGCTTGTGTTGAAGACAGTGTCACAAAATGGACTTCCCGGCTGGTAGCAGATGCTCTGTTCCTCTGCCTCAGTTTCAAAACTACAGTTCCTGTCTGGGTTTCTCTCCTTTAGACTTGAGTCACAGTGTAATTCAGAGAGAGTATAATGAGAGAGAACTCTAGACTTAGTCCTGCTGCCTTTTTAAGCAGTATCAGCTGTGAGACCAGACCAGAATTTTTATCTGGTCAGGCCTTTAAAATCTCCAAGGATGGAGACTGCACAGCCTCTCCAGACAACCAGCCCTCAACTGTCCCCATCCCCCTAATGGGCAGGGCTGTAACACAGTGCCACATCCTTGTCACTCTTACTGGCTTATTTTCTGATCCTGACACATGGTCTCAATTAAAGACTCAGCTCCACTTCTGTCCATTACAAATTTTCAAGCTGCTCCTTCTTGTAGAAAGCCCCCTGAGTCTTCCCTTCTTTCCCAGGGGAGTTTGTAACCATCTGTGAGTGCTCACACCACATGCGAGCCCTCCCACCGTAGCTATTGTAGAAACAGTGGTGTAGAAACAGCACAAGGATCTCTAGTTCCCTCTGCTTGTTCCCTAAGCTGCCACACATTTGTACCTGAACACTTGAGGGTGGTATGTGATCACAATTGAATTTGATTATTCAATTTTTGATATCAGGTCTCGTTTGTTCCTGTCACCCTGTATCCTTTCAATCCATGTCCACAAGCTTCTTGGTGTAACTTGGGGTTATGGTTGTGTGTATATCCAGCTTACAAAGTCCTCATGACATTCAAATCCTGACTAAAAATTAATTTCTAAAAGTCTCTGCAGGAAAATAAGAGTCTGTGAGTACCAGACTGGTGTAGTATACTGGCAGAAAAGCCCTAGAAAATACATTTGTGCTGCTTCAGGGCTGCTTGGTGGAAACATCCAAGGTACCCTCAGCTGTGCTGGTGCAGCTCCAGACAAGCACATAACATCATGCAGGGATCCTTGCGGAGGTGCACGTTAACACCTTAGGGCACTGTCCTACATCTCCAGGACCTTGCTGCTTCCACAACTGCACCAGTGTGGTGTAGGATGCTGCTGCCTGGCAGAGCTGGTCCACATGGCACCACATTTCTGGTGCTGTGTCACCTCTGGGTCTAGAGCAGTCGGGCTCTCAGCTGCAACCTCGCTGTGCTCTCTGCTTGTCCTGGGTCTGTGATTGTTGAACTGTGAACAGCATGTCTTCAGGCTTGCAAATTTGTTTGTAAGTTCAATTTCTTTTATACTTTCTACAGTTTAACAAAATTTTGTTCCTTTGGAAAAAGGAAAGATAGACAACCTTTATTTAAATATTTTTGCCAAGGAACTAGTTCAAAGTCTATGTCAGGTTCAACTGAAGCAACTTTAGGATATCCAGCCTGGGCAGCTTTGGAGATACGATGATTCAACAGTTAGGAAGTTTTTAAAAGTGAAATCATCCTGTTCTTTGGAAATCTTCTCTTCCAAATGCTTTGCCTTCTGTGTCACAAAATTACCACCAAGGTTCTCTTCTAGTACAAAATTCTTCTGAACATCGAGGATAATTTCGGGGCGGTTTGTTTAAAACAAGGGTCAAGATTTATATGAGACTAACCTGTGCCTGGAGATAAAATCTCCTTCTCCACAAATCCTCTTAGTTGAAAGTTTTGATCCACTGCTTTGCAGACATGTTTCTCATATTTTCTTTAAGCAGAGGATTGGTTTGCTTTCTTTTGCAGGACCTCCCTGCTCCTTTTCCCCCTCCCCACTGTCTTTTCATCATATTTCATCAGATTTATCTGTAAAAAAGAGTATTTCTCGTGGCCCCTAGTATTTTGTGTTGAATTACAGCTGCATTCAAGAAGTGGGTATTTTTGAAAACGTAGCTCTCATATTGCAGTGCAATTTTTTTTTTTTTCAACTGCGTCACTTCTTGTGTAGATTAAGTCTCCATACTGCATTTCCAATGGATTGTAGAGGGATCAATTAGCTGGACTTGATATGCCTCACCTATATTAAGCATATATTTTTGGCAAGTCTTTTCATTTAAGAGTCTCATTTCACACAGTCTGTAGTATTGGAAAGCAGAAGTTCCCTGCAAATTTGTTGAGAGGTGCTTGACCCCTCAAGATTATTTCTGTTTTCCCTTGTTGTTATGGGGAAAATGATACTCAATTTGTTTCACAGAATGACTGCAGAGATAGGTTTTTGTTCCCATGCTGAGCTCTCTTGTGCATACAGATTTGTAGTCAATGTAAACAGTGCAGCCCTGTACAGGAATTTTGTATGGAACAACTCCCAGAATATGTCTTGTAGGTATTATCCTCGCAGCCCAACAGGGGAGGTAAAAGCCCCACAAATTACTGAGGCATAACCTCTCATTTGTGGTGTTGACTCCATGGGATGGAACAATTCCCATAATTCTGTATTGCTTTTTGCATGTTGGGCAGAGGAAATACTCTGTTTTCCTGCAGAGAAATTGTTGGATTGTTGGAGTGAAAAGTATTATGTACTTAAATTCTTTCAGAATTTTTCCATTTACGTTTGGTTTGCTAAAGTCCTTCTCTAGGAGCGATTGCTAGAGATTTTCAGGATGAGAGCAAGAACTGGGCGCATACACACAGGCTTTGTATTTCAGGTAATCAGATAAATAGTACTTAGATTAATTCTCAAAAACAGTTATATAGGGGAAAGTAGTACATGTAACAATCTAGCAATAACAAGGAATACTGCCTTGTCTCTTTGAACCAGTTTTCCTGTCTTAATTTTCTGTGATTCTCCAGTGATGCACTACTTTTATCAAAGGATGGGATTTGGCAAATTATACTAAATGGAAACCGCAGTATCTGATACATGGGAAGATGAATATTTAGCCACTGCAGTAAATAAAAAAAGAAGTGTTACTTGAAATGAGATTTAGAGATTTTGTGACTCAAAAATACAATAGATATAATTGTTCTGTGGATCTGTAGGTGATTCATAATTCTTCCTTTAGAAAATTTTCTTTGGACACCAATCAAAGGAAGGTTTGCTGTAATTACTTGTTATCGGAGCTTGCAAAGTAAGGTCTCATTTGAAATGACCATGATCTGTTTTGTTAACACAGTAAAGGCTGTAGTGATTGCAGTTCTGCTCTAAACCCCATGTTTAAGAGGGTTTACATTGCAGTTGATTTAGAACTCTGGAATATTATAATTTTCAGTTATCCTTAAAATGCAAATGCTTACAGTTAGCAACAGATTTTCACACTTCTGCCACTTAGGCTGCTGTGATTTTAGTTCCCCTTTTTACTGTAGACAATATTTTCAATCTTTGAAGTGTTCCACAGCAACTAATTTTGCATTTCCTCTGTGAGATAAATAAGAAAGTAAAAGGTGTTCTCTGTATTTGTTCAGTAAGTTGCTGTTCCCTTGTGCTGTTGAAGTCTTTGATGAGATAAGGAATAACGTATCTGGTGCTTTCCTTCCTCAGATACAGGCAGAGGTTTTCTGGATGCTGAAATGAGGATGCATTTGGTAGAGCAGTGGATTTGAACTGTTGAATGCCCCAGTGTCCATGGAACTGTGTCTACAGAACTCACCAAAGAAGCAAGAAAACAAAACCCTGAGAAAGCCAACCTCATTGTCAGCCAGTTCAACTCACCTAACAGACATTTTTAACTTTGGGGATTTTCCAGACAAAAAAAGATCAAAGCAAATGCTGTCAAGTCATTGTTGGAGATGGAGCAGTTCTTGCCTTCCAACACCACTTTATGATTAATAATTTGTTTAATTAAATGGTGGAATGTGAAGAGTATTTTTCTGTCAGTCGCAAAACATGATTTCTAATGAAGAGAGAAGAAATAACACTTTGGATGTCTGACAAACTCTGAGAGATATCTCTTAATGGGGAGAGAAGAAATTTTTTCTAGCTAGATATCTGAAGTTCCTGAACCCTGCCCTGGCAAAAAACTTGCCTTTTATCCTTATAAATTATAAAGGGGGAATAAGGGTGTCTCCATTTGTCTTGATTTAATTTTTTCCCACATGTATAGGGTTACAAGTATGTGGCAGTTAGGCATAAGTGATAGGATTTTATGCTCCAAATGCTGGTAAGAGAGAAGCTTCAGATCACATAGGTTGATGCAGGCTTGATTCAAAGACACCTAGTCCAAATCTCCTACACTTTTTCAGATCCCACCCACTATTGCAGCAGAATACTATAAATATTAACCACTGCCAGCTGCTCGCTCCTGGTAGGGGTGACTTCCCCTGGAGTTAATCTTTCTGAGTCAGTGGGGACCTTTATTTGCCAAGCCAATGTAGGGACTTCTGAAGCCTGAGAAGACAAAGAACAGTTTCATCTCCATACCCGATTCCTAGCAAGTCATTTTTTCCTCCTGACTCCAGTAACAGTAGGACATATCCCTAAAATTCTTCTCAAACGCAGAATGAATGAACAATGATGCATGGCCATAGCATGGCCATTTCTATTCCTTGGGTTTGTGCAACTCGTGTGTGTGTGTGTGTGTGTGTGTGTGTGTGTGTGTGTGTGTGTAAGCACATTTTCATCCAGGATCTATTCTGGTTTTCAACAAATATTGATGATTTTGTTGTTGTTGTTGCTGTTGTCTCTGGAGTTTAATAAGGTAGAGCTTTCGGAGCTGTGCTTCACTAGTTCCCATGTTTGTCCTGGCAAAGAGCAAAATTCAAAACTAAGCCTTTTTCTGCTGATGTTTTTCTTTTCTGCAATAAACACAAAATATGGTGTCATGAGAGCAGTAGGTGCAGAATTCATCTGATACTTCCCAGAAGAAAAGTCTCCGTCTTGCCAGGCCTTTGAGGAGACATGACAAAGATTCATTTTGGTGATAAGAGCAGGAACACAAGTCCAATTGTTTGCTATGTAGGTCAGAATGGAATATGTTGGCATCCCTGTTTGCAGACTTTACAAAGATGTCTGGGAATGGGAAGCATGACAGGAAAAAACCTATTCTGATATAACTTAAATTGTTCCCCTGATGGAAGTAGGCTATGAACAGTTTACTGTCAAACACTTGCTGTCTAGCTGACAGAGCTGGACACTGTCAGTACATGAGGAGGTTTAATTGCAGAGCTTGGGTAAAGAGTAAATGAGCTGTTTAATGTGCAAAATTAAAGTCTGTGTCTGTGCCAAGGAGAAGGCCCTTAGAAATATTCAGTCATGCTGTTCTAGCATGAGTTCCTGACAGTAGTTAATGTACATGTAGTTATTTAATGTACTTAAAAATCAGGGGGAATTGGTAACTTGGTTAGCTCAGGAAGTTTCTTGCAGCCTTGTGCTTTTTAATGTCTATGCTTCAGAAACTTGTTCACCAGTCAGTTTGGGTTTTGCCTGTTAAGTCAAAACAGGCTTTGAGGACATAATTTTTGGTCACACATTATAACATTTTGCTGCACACCCCATTGCACATCATGCATGAAGACAACATGTCTTCTTGTGGGAAGCTACCACCTCTCCCTTAATGTCTCTTCCTTCCAGGAAAGCCTCTGGTTATTGAAGTGAGGAACCAAGTTTTATCTCTTTCCCCGTGTGAGTGCTCTGAGGGAGGGCTCTGGGACTGCTTCTCCTTGGCAGGTTTGGGTGGTAACATGCACTTGTTGGACCAGGTGTGTCCCCCTGCACGTGCCAGTGCAGGTTTGTCCCTCTGATCCTCCCAGACCATTATCTACATAAACAGCAGAATTACTGCTAATACTCCTGTAGCTAGGAGAAGCTGGAGTACCTTCCTATTTGGGGCAAAATAACTCCTAAATGATGTTGTATCTCCTTTATATTGACTATCAGCTTCTTCTCATACCAGTGGGAGAAATGTGGAATACCTTATGACATTGCATTTACAACAAATATTACAGCCAAATCCATACGGTTTAGGTTCCATAACATACATGTTCAAGGAAAAATATTCTCTCTTTGTCGCATACATTGAGAGCTGAATGGGTTTTTGAAGAAGTTGGAAGCTGTGTATCAAGACAAGATCACGTACCCTTATTTTTTCTTTTGGAAAGAAGGAAATAAATCCTAAAAGCTGGACATGATGTTGTCTAATGATCATAATTTTTTTGGCATGTTTATTAGAACAACGTGGACTTTTATGAGACTGTTCTCCTTCCTCTATCAGTCTTAGCCATTTATAGCAATTACTTTCCCTGTGTTTCTGTATTTTATCTTACAAAAATCTGTCTCATACAGGAAAGATACTGAGTCAGGTGATAATTAGTTTGAAATAACAATATGTGCAAAAATTTTACATTGCAACACAATTCAGAAGAGAAGTGGCTGGTAACTGATATATTTTTATTTCAGTCTCATCTTGAGAATTTGATTGACTCTATTTTCTTATTACTGGTGAGGCTTAATTTAAAAAAAAAAAAGAAAAGAAAATAAACAAAACAACAGGGAAATTCTGTCTACCTACCCAAAGGCGAGATTTCTCTTCTAGTAGGGCTAAAGTCCTAGACAGTATTTGTGTAAGTATCTGTAGCTTAAGGGCTTTCAAAAATGGTCCCCAGCTGAGGCTTTTCATTGTTCTTGGTTATGAAAAGCGGCATAAAGGATAGTTATGGCAGGGATTTTGATTTCTGCTACTGCACTCTTACGTGAAATGCATGCCAACACAGGGCAGAGCATCATGTTCTGACAGAGGAGCATCTGCTTGAATTTTCAAAGGGCTTCAGTATCGAATCACAGATCTTTTTGGCATCGTCAAAAATTCACTGAAAAAATCCATTACAGAGCAGTTTATGCTGGGAAGAGGAAACGGAGCGTATCTTCTGCTGAAGCATCACGCTGTGATGAATGGCCAGTAGGCCTGGTGAGCCAGTCGTCCATTCCAGTCAGGTCTTTGTTCCTGTAAATGAGCCAGTGTGTATCTGGAAGAATGGGAAGTCGTTTGGAGACTTGATCCAACTGATCCAACAAATAGCTTAGTTGTTGCTGTGATAAAAGCATAGATGACTATTTCAAATGTTCAAATAATGGTGATATTTTTAATTTAAAAGTTATTATAATTTTTTAACAGTGCTGTTGCTGTTTGTTGCTGAAATAAGTGGAAAAAAATGAGTATAGATCATGGGCTACACTCTAATCCTCCAATTTAAATATCTCTAACACCAGAATAAGAAGTAGCATGATAGGATGAAAAAACATCTTTTGCTAAGTCTTTACCACAGATGCTTTGATTGTCAGACTTAAACATTGTATTTCTATTTAGATAGTGTAATAATTTCTGTTATACATGTTAGGCTATTTTTATGTTGCATATATTTAATGCACTTATTTAAATAAAGCTACTTTTAAAAGTGTTTGATTTGGTGTCGTTCCTATGAAATGTAAGAGAAATGAGTTCTCCCTTGATTTTCTCCATTGGCACTAAAGGTGGAGATGCTCAAAATCCCCCCAATGTTCACAGCTGCATTTCTCGGTGATGGAAGTGTTCTTGGTCCGTCCTCACCGTTATAAAGCACATTATACACATCTACAAGAAAGGGGTTTTTGCTATAGTTAATGTGGAGGTAGAGTAGGGGATTTTCCCTATAATCAGTACGTAAAAGTAGAAATATTTGGATTAAATTCTGCTGTAGTCTAACCCCATGCAATTCTAGCACTACTGGAGAGTTGTTATGCCTATACCACTTCATCCTCGAGTCAACAGCACACGCTAAGATAACAAGACATTGGAGACATTAGATTTCCTCTTGCCTCTGGAGAGAGAAACTTGCACTGCGACTTCATGACCGACTTCTGAGTATAGCTGCTCTAAGGCAGCAGCTTTGCACGCCCTTTAGCTGAATTTTACACACCCTTTTGCTGAGTTTGGCACACTCTGAGTAGCGGCTGCCGCCAAGGGAGCTGCCCTCCCTTGTCCCTGCTCTCGCATTGCACAGCACAACCATGCAGTCACCACCCCTGCAAGAGGGGCCAGGAAAGTGTCCCGGACACAGGCAAAATCCCCCTGCTCCTCTGTCTGCTGAATGAACACAGGAAGCTATAAACTTGGTTTTCTTCGGCTTTTTTTGAGCTCTTGCAGCCTGACAGCGGTAAATATCAAACCACTTTCTAATCATTTATGTTATCTTTATGGCTTAATCAGAAAAACACTGACGTGGGCTTTATTCCTAAAACAACCATCCCCACCATCGCTGTACCATGGCTCATGCCCACACGGCATCCCGTGACGGAGAGAGCTTCTCTCAGGGCTGGGCTCGGCAAGCTGCGCTCCTCGCTGGGAAATCCCCCCGTGTGAGAGGGACCTTCTTGTGCAACAGCACCAACCTCGGAGCTTTCGCTTTTCTAGCTGCAGAAGAGGTAACGTGGTCCTCATCCAGCGTGACTCTGGAGCTGGGAATAATTCCACTTCGATGCTTGAAGAAGCTGCGGCTCTGTTTGGGAAATTTTAAAACTACTTGTGCTCTATCAGGAAATTTTAGGGTAGGTGCTGTGTCTCAGCATCCTCCCCCACTGCCTCTCCCAGGGGCATCTTCCGGGAAGCTTCATCCCCCAGGTCCTCTGTAATCCTTAGAGCTGGGGAAGCTGGCTGCTCTGCTTTTTGTTGACAGAGAAAACAAACCCAACTTTCAAAAAAAAAAGTGAGGAAACCCTGATTGCTCTGGTGACATTGGTGACATTAGATTTCCTCTTGCCTCTGGAGAGAGAAACTGCGCTGCGCCTTCATGACCGACTTCTGGGTATAGCTGCTCTAAGGCAGCAGCTTTGCATGCCCTTTAGCTGAATTTTATCTCCTCTGCAAAGTTTGTGAGAGTGTTTCTGGTCTGTTCAACCCTATTAGGGATACAACACACAGCACGTTTTCTCTTGGTATAATACTGGAGCGAAAAGTCCCTTCCTACACAGGCAGCGTGAAAAGTGTCCTAATCCTGTTTTCTCCCTTTTAAGGCATTTACACAGCTTGGAGACATTCGCTTGTCTTTCCCAACCATTGAGCACAGGCAGGCAGATGGTCGCTGTCAGCACCTGAGAAGCTCCCGTTGTGTGCCTGAGAGCACGCACGGCTGGTGGAGTTTGGTTGAGAACCAGCACCTCGATTCCAAAACAAGTTGCAGTAAGTTAACTTTCTCTTCATCCACTTCAGTTCAAAACACAAGACCTTTTTCCATCATAGAAAATGATTCCTTCTTGAATGCGCCAGGGGAGAGCCCACAAGACAAACCTCCTCTAACTTTCTGAGAGATGCTCTTTTGATAGGTGAAATTTGGAGCAGTTTGTGACACTGGTGTCTAAGCATGAAGCTTAACATTTGTAAATAATTAGCTTCACACTGGATTAACGCAGACCTTTTTTTTCCATCACCCGTCTGTCTGTCACAAGCTGGAGCTCCACTCCTCCTCGGTGGAAATCCTTGGGATCCTCAGTGGTTCTCTGCTTCTCCTTCTCTCTCTCCTCTGTGCCATGGCTGCTCTGCCCCATGTGTGCGAACAAGTGCTGTGCCCTTGCAAGGAGTTGCTGCCTCTCTACCCTGCATGGTGTGTGCCCCCCATGCAAGCAAGTCAGCTGCCCCTGCCACCCGTTGCCACCCAGCCTCTGCTCACAGTGCCACTGCAAGCGCCCCTGCCCTCTCCCCCTCCATCCCTGCATACATGTCACTTGTTTTCTGGGAGCCCAGCCAGGGGCGTAGGGACACAGCAAATGGTTGGGTTCAGAAATGGCTTCCTGTGTTGTCGGGGGCAGGGCATCCTGCACTGAGCACTCTGCAGAAAGTGCCCCCTGGAACTCCAGTGCTCAGCAGTAGCTCAGGGTAGGCACTGCCCTGTGACCCCTGTGCT
Organism: Pitta sordida; assembly: GCA_013390025.1. NCBI lineage: Eukaryota > Metazoa > Chordata > Aves > Passeriformes > Pittidae > Pitta > Pitta sordida. Next base: position 673,407 of record WEKX01019411.1, read on the forward strand.
TCTCTGCCTTTTGGTTCACACTTTTTATCATGCCAAAATTGCACAATTCAGGGTCTGGGTTGCATGACATCCCCCCTCCCTTCGTCTTGCTCACACCTGCCTCTAAACTATATACTCCCCTCTCCCTTGTGCTGGGAAAATCCTTAGTTGTGTTCTTTAATAAGAAAAATAATTCCTGCTCTCTGTCTACTTCTCCCTCATCTGGAAGTTCAGTTAGTGCTGGACAGCTGCACCACTTACACTTTCAGGTGTTAAGTCCAGATTCTGAACAAATGCTGCCTCTCTTCTGCACATCCAACAACAGAAAGAAGGGCAGATGCTGACAGTCAACAGTGAGCAAAAAACCCTCTTCTGTCTTGCTTTTGAGTTTGTCCCAAGAATTAAGAGAAAAAATATTCTATCTGCATGGAGTTTAAACATAACCAGTCCTTGATGATTGCAAATAGTGTATTGGAAAGCTCTCCATCCCATAGTGTGTTCGGACAACATGGAATTGGCCTTGCAGCAGCCTGCAATGCACTGAGAAGAGAGAGTTTGGGTGGTCCGGTCCCAGGAGTAGCTACTCGGTGGGTGGGGAGGTTGTGTAGATCATAATTTTGGATGAATTCAGTGCAGCACAGAAGACTAAACTTCACACTGCTGTTTCTTGTCAAAAAACGTTTACTGCCTAGCTGAACCACAGCCGAGCCTCCTCATTGCTGCTCTGTGGAGCTACACGTGGCACCACAGACTGCAGGTTGTCCTGCTGTTGGGGTACACAGCAGTGCACCAGCGGAGTCACAAGTGACTGACAAAACTGAACACGTCTCCCCCCTGGACATGTGCTTCCAGCCAAGCAATGAGTGTGCTGATGGGCTCTGCTGGAGGGTGTTTAGNTAGGTCATGCCACCAAGAACTTCATCCAACCTTTTCTTAAACACCTCTAGGGACGGTGACTCCACCACCTCCTTGGGCAGCCCATTCCACTGAGAGATCACCCTCTCTGTGAAAAAGTTCCGCCTAACGTTTAGAAACGTTCCGCCACAAGTGCTTGGAAAACTTTGAAAAGCAAAGAAAGTGTCTGGCTCTGCCAGCAAAAACATCTAAAATGAGAAGATAAATCACTTTTTCTGTGTGGTAGGCTCACTTTCCAGAAAGACAAATGCCACCAATAGCAGTGTGAGGGATAATGGAGACAGCTTTTATAAGGAGGTGATTTCTTTCAGCATGAAATTATGCATCTGTTCTGCCTGCCATAGACCTTGAGGCATCAGCCCTCCCTCCCTTGGCTCAGCTTCTTCCTCTCAGCATGAGGCTGCAAGCTGCTGTGCTAAAAATACATATTTTTAACATGGAATAACTGCTTCTGCAGGAGCACACGTCAAGGCACCACAGCACTCTGCAAGCTCTGAACCATCTTGCCTGGCCTTGTCCCTTGAGGCTGGAGCAACGAGGCCATTGATTAGAGAGGGCTTTGCTGACGTCTCAGGCGAGCTGGGAAACCTTTCCCATCCCTTCACAGATTTCTCTAAAACTCAATTTGAAAAACAGTCTTCCCAGAAAGTTTGTTCACACTCGTGTAAGGATGAACTAGAATAATGGTACCATTTGTTCTGTGACATTTTTCTACAAATTTCTCATTAGTCTGTGTTTATTCTTTCAAGACCACCTGGATACATGTAGTAGCTGCATTATTTAATTGCTGTGAAGATCCCTGTACACTTTTCTGTTCAGGCTGAGAGCTGATAATATCTAATCAGATGCTTCTTACCAAGAAAACACCTGCCATTTACTGAAAAAGTCCTATCCATCACCAAATGAAGAAATAAAAATCATAGCAAATTGAAGCTGGGTGACATCAGAATCACAGACTGATAAGGCTGGATAAGACTGGTGGGGACCTCTGGAGACCATCTAGTTCAACCTCCTGCTCAAAGGAGGTGAGCTAGAGCAGGTTGCCCAGGAACCCAGAACTGGACACTGCACTTCAGGTATAGCCTTAACCAGTGCTGAGGAGATGGGAAGGATCACCTCCTCTGACCTGCTGGCAAAATTTGTTTCACAGAGCACGTGACACCACTGGTCTGCTTTGCCAAAGTTACCTAGATCTTATTATTGCCTTCCCTGAAGAAGGAGAAATATTTTCTTTCTTCCAGTCTTCAGAAATCTCTCCTGATTGCCAGGATTACAGAGTGGCCTCACAATGACATTGGCCAGGCCCTCAGCACTACACGTTGATGTAACCCATGAGGTCTCACAAGCCTGTGTATGTTTAACTTGTTTAAATGTTCCCTGACATGACCAGTTCCACTGAAGGTAAGTCCCTCTTGATTTTTCCCTGATCTCAGAGCAGTGCATAGCGTCCTATAGCAAGGGTGCAATTTTCTGTTAATTCTCTGCAGTGTCCACGGCATGTTGTGGGTTTTTTTCCCCATTCAGTTATACAGTATGCTCCAGAAAAAAATTACCTTAACATCATGTTTTCATGTAATTATAACCTCTATATCTACCTTCCTTCCCTCCCTTTTCCTCCCACTTACTGCCAGTACCTTATTTCTAAATCATCCTCCTCCCTCAGTGCCTACATAGGCACACGGGCCATGCAGCATATCTGTGGGCTCATATTGCCTGCACAAGAGTTGCATGCTTAAACCCTTGTAGTGTCTGTTTGAAAATTAAAGCTTCATTTTGCAGAAGAGGTAAGCTCTGGTGAAGGTTTTCCATTAACCTCATCCCATCCCCAGCACTGACATCATCAAATCCCCAGCAAGGGATGCCTTGGTGGCTTCATCTTAACAGCGAAAAGGTGAACAGACTGTTTAAACATACAAATTTAACGTGAAACCAAGGGTGTGCCTTAGAATACTGCAGAATTTTCCTGAAAGATTAATGATGTTAAAATGTGTTAATGGCAGGCGAGAGCAGCTTTTAGCTGTATGCCCATTAGAGGTGGCACAGGCTGCGGAACTGCCCCTTGTGCTGTTCCCTGCTGGGGCTGGGGACCCTCACCTCAGCTGCCCCATACATGGCATGATAGCCCACCTGCCCCACCACTGTAAGCCCAGCATGACTTGATTGTGCTCTTGACAAGCTTTGGACAGGCTTGGGGAAGTGTTCCCAGTGGTTGCTGTCAAGCATGTTGGTCCTCACGTTTCCATGGAGCAGGAGAACTCTGAAATGACAGGTTTTTTTCCAAAGTGCTCTTCTGTCTTTTATGTTTGCTTCCTCAAGCAGAAGAACACTCTCTAAATCAATATACCACTGCAACCTTTTCAGAACTATTGGCCTGGCCTTTCCCTGTCTGTCTGCAGGGCCTCTCAGCTGGAGAGCGGAAAGGATGAGCCCCTCTCTCCATTTCTTTCTGTATGTGACCACATCACTCCAGAAACCCACTCAGCCTCAGCCACAGCCTGCTCCCCATCTTCCTGTCTGGTCTGGGTGCCAAAACCTGCCTCTTGGCCCCACACTGACCCTTTATTCCTTCTCAGGCCTCTCAGTCAGACTAAATCCTTCTGTAGCTTCTGCCATGGTGTGACAGTTGGATTTTGGACATTGCTAGCTGAAAAAATCCTCTATCCAAGAAAACATTATCCATGCTGCAGGATTAAAAAAACAAAAAAAAAAATAGAGAAAAAATTTATCCCACCCTGGGAGACCTGTTGACAACAAGCGTGGAGAGTCAGACTTCATCTCCAGCTTGTTCCTCCACACCCAGATCATCTTTGCAAGCCCAGAGTAGGCTGCATTTGGCATAAACCAGATGTTTAAAGCCAAGTACACGACCAACACAATGGGCACACTGGATCCCTAAACAGCAAGAAGTGAGGGTCTCTGATTCCAAGGCCATGCCTCTTGCTACTTTGGGTTTCTTCTGAAAAGATTTCAGTTACATTCCATGTTCTAGAGCACATAGTTTTAACTTGGAGAGAGGGAAAGTCCTACCTATAGGTTGTTTAGAAAAAGAGATACATCTCATAAAGTAGTTTCTTTTTTTGGCATGTAACAGAATATTAATTACCTGGAGTCATTCCCTGTATCAATCTGCCTATGACCAGTGAGTGATTTCCCCAGAACCCAGTGGGTTAATCCCACTGCCAAGGCCCACTCTGCTATAAACCCATCCAGTGGGGCACCAGAAGCTGTTGTGGAGGACATGGATGGGGCCAAACTAACTGTGCAAGGGCCTGCTACTGAAGCCCCACAAAGATGAGCCAGGGTGCTCTGTGGCACTGCTCCCAGAGGAACGGACTGGACCTGCACACAGCCTCTGTTCTGCCTCTGACGTGACAAAGGAGAAGCACTGCAGCAGTAGCTTGTGCTCTGAGGTTGATCACATCTGACTTTCTGCAACCACACTCACTGGATAGAGATGATTAGAGTAAATTCTGGTGCTCTTTGGCTCTCTGCAGTGCCGGGAAACTGATGAGCAGTGACAGTTGCGCGACTGCTGTCCTTTTCCATGGTGGATATTGGAGACAGAAGCATAGAGACATGGGAGTATGTGCTGCTTCTTGCAGCCCTGCTCTGAGAGGCTTTTGCCTCTGGACATCCCTACTGCCATAGAGGAGAAATAGGAATTGTATTGGAAGATGCCTGGACAACAAGAATATTTGTGTGAACCCATAAACACATATATTTATCTGTATTTCTCCAAAGAGGTGTGATAAATTAATTTGCTTTGTGAGGGTAGAGAAGGTCAGATTGGACACCTTACCAGGCCTCACCAGGAGCCAGGCAATCATATGTTTTCTTGGTGATTCACTTTCTCTTCAGACTTGCGTCCACTTCCAAATCCCACCAGAGCCAAACTATCCCCTTGTAACTTGCATTCCCCAGGTCTGCCCTGCCAGATCTTCTGTCTGAGCAGTTCCTTCACTTATCTAAAGATACAGCACAAACCATGATCATAACTACAACTGTACATCGTTTTCAGGGAGAAGCAATCACCATTCAGCAATGCAATAAAATTATACCAGCCTGTAAAATGTTGTGAAATCCAAGAGTCTGCATGTATTTGAACAGTTTGGGAAGGAGGCTGTGGGCAGGCAGTGTGCCTGTGTGGGTTCCTGCTACCACATGTTGCTGCAAGGTGAACAGAGGCACCTAAGAAATGCTGTCAGCGTGGTGGTATTTGGGCAGAGGCAATGCACTGCAGGTGATACCAATGCTGGCAGCAGAAAGACAGTTTCCCTACTTCAGGTTTTGTTTACAGATCCTCAGTCTCAGTTGGCGACTGCCATGTTGACATGACCAGTGGGAAGGTGGTTGTATTTCAGGCTTTAAAAAAAAAGATGCCATTTTTCCTGTCTTCAAAGTCACTGAGCTGTATAGTTCCTATGCTTGCAGGACATTCTTCTTTTTGGAGGAGAGAACTATTAGTGCAATAGCTTCTCATTTAGCATCAGCGTCACATGGGACACTAAGCAGCAGCAGGACAGTGGGACACAGAAGTGGAGGACAGTACATTTTGCTTTGAAGTTTCAGTAGCTGGTTGCAGAGGAAAAATAATTCTAATATGAGGTCCAGTGCATCCACATTTGGCAGTAGAGACTTTCTGGTGGAGTTTTAGTTGTTTTACATTCACAGCATGGGACCCTATAACAGGGGCTATATCTTTCACTCAGCTCCTCTCTTGTGTGTCACCGAGGTATTCTGTGCCTGCCCATGCCAATCACCTGCTGCCAGAGCAGTGCCTTTACATTGCCTCTTTCTTTCTTTCCGGTGATCTAAACTTCTCTTTAAATGCTGCCAGCTACATGATCCCACTGTCATGAAAAAAACCAACAAAAAAAAGTAATTTCCAGCAGCCAGGAAGCTGGCATATTTCTAGTTATAACAAAAAAGCAGCCATAGCCTGTTTTGTACAGATGACTTGCTTTAGTTAGTAAAAAAAATGTGACTATTTCAAAGCTGATTTATGTTTCTAACTGAAGTCCAGAGTCTTAATCTCTCTTACTGTTTCCCTTGTCTGAGCTGTGCTTGGCTGTGTGCAGAGTGAGGAATTAGGGTTAGAGGTGGAAGTCAGAAGGAAGAAGGATCAATTGTTCCTATTAAAAAAAGTAAACAGCAGTAAGTGCTTAATTGTTTCTGTATTTTCTAATCAAGTGGATTTTTTAGACTGCTCCTAAAAGCCCTCAGTACTTGCAAGGAGCACTGACTGAAACCAGATCAATCCATGTCCTTCACCCCTCTTCAGGTGTTTATTTTTCTTGTCATTGGTCCAGGGTGAGGACAAGCTCCTCCAGAGTTCCAGGCTCTCAACAGTAGAGGATAGCAAGAATCCCACTTCTCAATGGATTAAAATGGTGATATCCAGCCACAAATTGGGATAGTTCTAGAGAAATGTCAGAAAATCCTTCTGGGTCACCTTCTGAGTGCAGCAGGGCATTGCAAATGCATGATCAACCCCAAAGCCAAGTCTTGCCATCACAGATGCCAGCAACATCAAGAAACCATGGCACAGGGTTCTGACTGCCTGATAACCCTTGGACTCTGCAAGAAGGGAAATAAGCTAATGTGAAACCCAGCCCTTTGGTGAACACAGGAGCTCCTGATGACTTGTTTCCAGGGGGTTTGTGTTCTGTGTTTGCCCTGTGAAAGTGTGGTCTCTTGTGCTATAATTTTCAAAATGGGAGCTTTTGACAAAGAAAAGAAAAAGAGGGTTTTCCAAAAGCTCACTCCATTTTCAACATGACCCATGCACTCCATTTTCAACACGACCCATGCTCCATATGCTCTGGTCCTGATGATATCCATGGGGATATCTGGATGGAGGCAAAACCTATGGCTTTGCACCGCACATCAGAGCACAGTGCTCTCACTGCGTAGAGTAGCAAAGCATTACGGAAAGCATCACCCATTTTGGAACAAGTCCTCATCCCAAATAAAGCCACAGGCTAGGCTCCTGGCTGCCCACGTTTACCTGTCTTCCCATCACTGCCAGGCCTCCCAGCAGTTTCCCATCCAGTGGAATTTTTAACTGCTGCCTCCTGGAAATGTGCTATTTCATTTATCCCTAGCATGTGTCCCTCAGGAACAAATCTTCAGGTAACTAGAGACTAAACTGGACTCTGCTTCAATCTGATTTTTAGAAGACTGGCTGCCTCCAGCAGGAACGAGCCCCTGCTGCCCACACCAGCCTTGCCTTCATCCCCTCCTAAAGTTGCGGAAGGGTGCAGTTCCTCACAAAGACAATAACGTTTGGTGCTCTGGGACCGAACTGGGCTGTCATGGTAAAGAATGTGCTTGAAATGGCCTTGTGGATAGTGAGATGGAGAAGGACTGGATGAGTTTCCAGAGACTGGTAGTCTTGTATGACCTACAGATGACTTTTTCACCCCTTTTCTACTTTTTTTGCCCAAGGTTTCATGTGTTTTGACAAACAAATGTAACCAGGATGCTGAAGAATTAACCATGGTCGGAAAGACTTTCTTCACTTGATGATTTTGGCTGTTAAACTTTTGGTTGACATTTCTCTGAGTAACTGGAAGGCTGCAGTGTTCCTGTATGGGACACAATGGACATTGCATAAACTCAGGCTGCTACACTGCAGGTTAACTGTGAGCAGAGCAGAGATGAAGAAAGGAATTTAGCGTGGGCAAGAGGCACACCCTCTATTTTGGCAAGAAGCAGTTCAAATTCCTACTCTGATTTACACTAGTTTATAGAAAAGGCTGTACTGAGTTCTTCAAGCATGTGGTAGTATTTAACTGTATGAAACTTGGAATCAGCTTCAAGTACTGCATGTGGGGAGATCAAAGCTATTAAACTATATATTTTGTATAGGGAATATCCATGATGAAGAAATAAATTCATCTCAGCATATAGCCAAAGGGGAGAACCCTTTTTGAAAACAAAGGCTGAAGTGGTGACATCCCTCTGTTTACTTGTTTTGCAGGGAGATTGATTATTAGAGCTCCCATTTTAACATAAACTCTGCAAAGGCTTGTGTACTTTGCACGAAGACGCTCACGCTCTCAAGGCTGAGATCAAGGCACGCAGCAGCTGACAAAGCTGGGCTCTCTGGAGTCATGGTGCCAGGAGGGCAGCTCTGCCTGCATAGCCAAGGAAAGGATGGGGACTGAACCTTTCTTCTCAGATAGTTACATGGAAAATACTTTCCTTCTGGTTTAGTCATGCCGATATAACTGCCTCTGACCATATTTTTCCAAAAGCAGAAGAGGGAGACTAAGAAGGGCAATGGCATCCTGGCCTATATTAGGAACAGTGTGGTCAGTCGGACGAGGGANCCTTCCCTGACACAAACTCAGGCCATTCCCCTCAAGTCTTCTAACTGGTCACCACAGAGAAGAGATCACTGGCTTTTCCTCCTTTTCCCTTCATGAGGAAGTTGTAACTGTAATGAGGTCTCCCCTCAGTCTCCTCTTCTCCAGGCTGAGCAAAATGAATGGCAATGCTTCAATGCTTGCTCTAGGGAGCCTGGGAAATGCCAGGGTCCTTCTGTGCCACTCAGCACTGCTGCTGACCTTTCAGCCATCGCCGTGGAGGGTCTTTTGCCACCGAGGATGGCAGCCATTCCCTCTTCTGAGATCTCCCGTCTCCCCATCCCTGCTTGTTCTCCTTCACATTGTGCAGTTCAGCTTTCATGTTCTGGTTATTTATCTGAAGCCTGCTCTCCAGGGCTGCCCCACGTGGCTATTTTAGTCATTTCCTCCAACAAGTTCCTGCAATTGTTGGGCTGGCATTGTGTGAGTCACCCACCATACTTCCTCCCACGCTCCCTCCCAGATGGGAAAAGCCTCCTCCTGATAGTTTTCCTTTGTGAACCAAAGAATCCTGAAGCAATTCAACCTTTCACAGCACAAAAACCATGCTTGGCTAAGGCAACCTGATGCTTTGCAGGTGTCTGCACCATCTGCACTGTTGACCACAGCAGAGGACACCACCAAGCTGCCTGTCAAGTGGTGCAGGCAGGGGAAACCAGGTGGGCTGGTCTGCCCCTTCCTTTTCTTCCTGTAGGTCAATATGGTTGCTTGGTCCCCGGGGCTCTTGACTGGGAGAGAAGCCAGATTTCAGAGAGGAACGCAGACCTGTGGCTTCACTCCTGCTATTTGAGTGTGGCCCAAAGCCTGCCTGAGAATGAGTGCCTGACTGGAGTGACTTTCCTTGTGGCCTTTTCTGCACGGAGGACACTTTGCACCCAGCATCTGGTACCCGCAGCACCAGCAAAAAAAAGCTAGACAAGACTGTCTGCTTCAGTAAACACGAGGCACAACACACTATTACGGCTCAAATCCACAAGACTTCGGAAGCAGAGCTCTTTTGGTGACAGGGATGCTCAGTGCTGACTGTCACCACCCTGTGATGGAGAGCAGGGCTGGCAGAAGCCATTCCAACACACTGCATGTTTGCAGGGCAGCGAGAGGCTGCAGAGTGCATCTGGGCACCACATGGCCCTGGGAAATTGCAGCTCACACCTGGCCAGGCACAGTGGCTTGGCTTCCTCACAAAGGAGCTGCTAGAATGTGCACACTGGAAGTATCAAAATATATGCAGGGCAAGTATATAAATACATGAAGGAAACATCCCAGCATGTTTCTTTACATTAGGGCATGTTTCATTTTTCCTGTTTGTTTTGCTTTGTGCTTTTTGATGTTGTCATCCAAAACAAATACACAGTTTTCACCCCTAAGCACCAAACTGGTATGGGATTAACATTTTTGTTCCCATAAGAGGGGCAAGTTTGAGTCTAGAAATTCCTTCCTTTTATTTGATAGAGATGTAATGTTTTTCAACCTTTTGCTGTGCTGGACAGATTAATCCCCAGGGATGCTTGTTGTACACCAGGCATGTCCCCATTCAAAGAAATCTAATGTTACATTTGTGGAAATGCTACCTTTGGCCACCAGTCCCAATTGGAGGTGCCCAAGGACACGCTCACCCTAGTGGTGCTGCCTTGCACTGAGTATGGGTGAGATGCAGCAACAGGAGTCCTTCGGAATAAACCCATGGGTGTGTGCTGAGAAGGCAGCCCCAGAGCAGCCAAACAGGGGAAGGCACAGACAGCTAACCCAGGTGAATGCTTCTTTGAAGCTGTCCCTGAAAGACTAGGGACAATATGTGGGCTTTACACAGCTTTTCCTTCATACAGGAGGAAATCTGGCATTTCTTCCTCGTTAGGAGCTGAGGTTGGTGGCTCAGCTGATGTTATTTCTGTTGCTTGTTAGGTTTGCTCTTCAGTAACCAGAACACTAAAACCATCACCCAGCTGCAAGGGATAATTATAATTTCTGCTAGAGCAACTCTGGTGTTTCCTATTAGCACCAGTGGTATGTGTGGAAACCTACCCTCTAGAGGGATCTGATGGTTAAAATGTCCCCCGAGAGCACAGGTTGAGGAGAAGGACTTGACTGCTACCATCAGAAGCATCTACCAGTTCTGTGTCTGAATGGCACCATTCAGGACATTCCCAGTGTGAGGCTTTCTAGCGCACAGAGGCGTGTCAGAAGGTGAGTAGAAAAAGAAAGGAAAGGACTGTTGAAGGAAAGCTCTGAAAAAATGGCCTGTGAACAATATCCTATGTCTTCTCTTCATGGGCTCATTTCAGATGCACAGGTCCAGGAGTGATGTGGGAGGAAGGTCCAAGCCGTGTGGTCTGGAGGGATACCAGGAGCCATGGGTTGGGCTTGGCCTGTCATTCAGCATCTCACAGAACAGGGCCGTGAAGAGCAACTGGTTTAGGTCTGAAGGAAGGTGCATTCTTTTCAGTGTCAGAACAAGGGGCCAAATTTTCTCTCCTAAACATTATGTCCTTGCCCCATCGGGAACACAGAGCCACCCTGCACATATGGAAAGACAGGTGGTGCATCCGAATTGCTCTATTCATCTCTGGAGTCTATTCATTGTCCCTCCACCAGACAGCTGCAAGGAAGCTGTTGGCTCTGAGCCTGGTGCAACAGTGCAGCAACACAGGGGTAATACACTCAGGCCTTTCCTTTCTTTGTCATTTCTCGGAGCATCTGGGATCTTATTTCCTAAAAAAACAAACCAAAATCTGAAAATGACATGATGCTGATCAAAATCAGGAGATTAGGAGGGCTGAAAACACTGCCTCACAGCTGTTTGGGGTTGTGATAGCCCTGTGGGCTATTCTGACTTTGATTTGTTTCTCTAAAGACTGTTGGGATAGTCATTGTTAGAATAGGCTGCTGTGACACCCCAGAAACACTCCCCTGAATTTGGTGCCACACAGGTTCAGCTGACCCCTGCTGAACTTCTCTCTGCTCTCTTTCAGCAGGGCTACTGGGCTGTCACAGGAACAAGAGCATTAAGGAGTCTGCGTTCTTCTGAATTTAATAGGCTTGGAAACCCTGAAACCCTGGGGTTTGAGGTGAAGAGGTTGGCGAGCTGGAAAATGTTTGTTTTACTCCCAGTCCTGCTTCCTCCAACACTTGAAACAGCAGGGAGAGGCAATGAAGGATTCATTGCCTTTGTATTGCATATACCCACAGCCTCATATCCTTGTCTTCCCCAGGGCTATGAAGGACAGGAACTCTTATCTTTATTCCAAATATGAGCTTCTCCAGTACAGCCAACTGTCCCATGAGTTAAAGACTAAAATATTCAAGAATCTGAGAAGTCATATCTCAGGCCTGCCTCACATGAATCTCTAGTTTTGTCCCGATCTGCATATACTACCCAGGTCAGTAGAGAAAGCATCTTAACTACTCAGGCACACATTAAGTGTAGGGCTGGAGCTTCTTGCAGTGCTGAAAGTGATTCTCACATGAGCTCCCTTCTACAGTCATGAGTGGAAAAATCATAAGGATTTGCTGAGGTCAAACGAATGTTTGCAGCAAATTGGTGTCTTTTGAGCTGATTGTCACTGAAGACACTGCTAGACCTCAGCAGGACTGCACCTGCTAGGACCAGGATGCTCACGTGTAACTTAGAACCCTTACAACCTCTGTGCATTTTGAAACGTGTGTGCAGCTCTACTTTAAAGTAAGCCATATAAGCTCTATGATTTTCTGGCACTGACACAAGGATGTTCAACCTGACCTGATTTTACTGATCTTTCTCATCTATAATCTCCATGGTTCTTTGGCTACCAGGATTGTCGGGCTTCTCATTAGTGGTTAGAAAGTATTTTTTATGCTCTTGTTCACTCAGCACAGAACACAGAGCAAAATCTTTGAGGTTATTCTTCGTCATTGATCGGGGCTGCAGTCCATGGAGAAGCAGGATCTTGCTGCTAAAACATCCCTTTTCCCTAAGAAAGATGCAACCAAGGAAAATGGAGCCATACCTACAGTATTCACACACAAAATTCTCCCTGTGTTGATATCTTATTTTTTTATGTAGGCTGCTCAAACTTAGGACTTCTTTAGTCAGCCAGGTTCCCTAAGCATGTAGCCTTGAACTGCTATTTCATCTCTCATTGCATTTTTTGGTTGGGGAGGTGCCTCTCACAGGTTGACAGTGAAGCTCTTGCTGATGTGTGTGATAGCACAGGGATCTGGGGTGTTTTTGCATCACCCCACCCTTGCTATCGATTATGGCAATGCTTTCCAGGCCCCTTGGCATCAGCACAGGTGCACTGCAGAAGGAGCAGGCAGTGTTCCCTCCATGTGCCATGCAGAGCCCTCCTCCCCAGCTGTCCCACCCAAGCCACTGCTGCCTTACCAGGTTTACACTGGGAGAATTAGGAGCAGCGTGGGGATCCTGCTGTACCTCTGCAAGGGAGTAGACGCCCAAGCAGCAGCAAGACAAGGAATGGGATTGAGGCCCACAGACCTTCGTCTCCGAGCAGGCAGCGGAGGGTGTGCCTCACCTCTGGGACAGCGTTATTGCCAGCATGTCTATATCGGCGCCCTGCTTTCCAGCCTGCGACTGAACCCTGCTGCTTCATGTTAGTCGATGTTTCAGTTTCCTTGCTGTCCCTTTTGATGTCCTGTGGACACCCACAGACAGGGGCTCTGCTGGGGACCATCGTCCACCAAGTGACAGTGTTCTTCCAGGCACCATGCTGCAGAGCCCAGAAGAGGGGGATGAACAGCTCACCTAAGGCCAAGGTACCCTGGGGGGTATTTCCATTCTTCTTACACCATTGTACTTCCCTTTATTTTTTTCCTCTTAAACACTGACTTGCTGTTTCCTAAAGAAGAAAAAGAAAAAAATGAAAAAGAGGGCAACTATTAATTAAGCCTAGGATTTCACAAATACCTTCTCAGAGGCTTTTGGTGAAGATCAAGTGTAATATAATATTAAATATTTAGTGTGTCCTCTCAAAAGGGATTTGATCTTTACATATGAAAAAGGGATGAGATTTAAAGATTAAACAGATCTTTCTAATATCCAGCTTCAGTGACTCAGAGTAACAATGCAAGCTGCAGTGACTGAAGAATTTGCATGTGAGGGATTAGGCACAGTGATTAGACATTAGGGACAGAGCACAAGTCTGGGGAAGCTCTGCCATATTGAGGGTGTTACTGAGGGAGACACAGAGACATCTCTGAGGAGAAATCGTGACAACAATGGTTTGGGATGGAAGGGAAATGTGACCATTTATATGAGGAAGGGTTGTGTCACATTCAGGTGTGGTGGCCTCATAGTTTCCCAGTCAGTCATCAAGTGAATAACCCATCCTACTGCACTACTGTGATCTCTCTATATGCAATGCAGCTCAGGTGTCTTCCCAAAGGACTCTGAGGAATACCTTCTCTTAGACAATGGATCACAACTACCATTCCTGCCCCAGACAGTGTATTCAAGCAGAAGCCATCATGCCATAGGTACCTGTATTTATAAACACACCTGCATGCATATTAAAAAAGAGAATTTGTATTTCTCAAGCAGATTAAAAAAATATTTCAAAAGGCAGAGCCACAGAATGGTTTGGGATGGAAGGGACCTTTAAAGGTCATCTAGTCCAATCCTTCTGCAGTGAGCAGGGACATCTGCAACTAGATCAGATTGCTCAGAGCTCTGTCCAACCTGGTCTAGAATGTTTCCAGGGTTGGGGCATCTATCATCCCTCTGGGAACATCTACTAGTGTTTCACCACACTCAACATAAAATTTCTTCCTTATATCTAGTCTCAATCTATCATCTTTTATTTTAAAACTTTGCCTTGTCCTATCACAACAGACTCTGCTAAAATGTCTGTCCCTACCTTTCTTGTAGACCCTCTTCAAGTACTGAAATATCACAATAAGATCTCCTTGGGGCCTTCTGTTCTCCTGGCTGACCAAGCCCAGCTCTCTAAGTCTTTCCACATAGGAGAAGTGTTCCATCCTTATGGAAGAAGAAAGGAAAAATCACAAAATGTACAGTTTGATAAAATTAAGGGTTAAAAGAGTGGGATGCCCCTGCTGCCATAAACCCTTCTGGTTTTGTGCTTTTAAGCAAATAAACTGTGAGATGAAGACAGCTCATGTTAGAGCCAGCAGTTTGTTTCCCTAAAAGCTTCTAGGAAATCTTGAGTAATGTGATGCAGCAGTGGCACGAGTCACAGTATAGGGCCCTGCCTTGGTAGAGCCCAGCTAAACACAGACAGAGCTGTGGGGAGGCTGCACTTCACTGCTGTCCTGGCTCAAGCCTTTTTCCACTTCAGTCTTTCCTAAACAATGCATTAATAGTGTTTGGCCAGGAAAAACACGCTTATCTGACGTCCTGTGAAGTTGATTTCAGCCTTTTTTCCAAGTACAGCTCTGTGTCGTTTTCATGTCTGAATGAGCAGTAACTACTACGAAAAAAAGGTGAAGGTGGCTCAGTCAAAAAAATAAGCATTCCCCAATCTTTCCACAACATCCCAGTTTCAATTGTGTCCTTTTTTGTTCTATGGAGTGAAACCCTGTGTGATTTCAGTCATTTCCTTTTCAGAATAATTGTTTTCCTGATGCAGCCTTGAACGGTTCAAGCAAAATTTTTCTTTCTAGCAGACCTGGCGAAGGAGTGACAGACACTGCAAATGGGGCCCTGGTGAGCTCAGCATTACTAATGCCCATCAGATCCAGTTCTCATCATTGCAGTGCAGCAACTTGCAAATTGTAAAATGTACTAAAGCTGGTGAAACCTGTCTTCAGTTTGCCATTTAGATTTACCAAATAGAGAAGCAGAAGACAGTGTTATACACATTTACTCTGACTTCCCAGGCAGCTCAGGTCAGAGGTTCCCTAAGTTAATTTGCCTTTGAACTGGAGTATTTCTGTTTAAAAATACTTTGTAGGAAAATTTCTGGGGTTTGGAAATCCACCCCAGCCTATGCTAGACCTTTCTCATGTTTGGTTAACATTATTCCTAAACCACCTTCTCTTTGATCTAAAACTCCCATGCTCTGACATCCTGCTCCTAATTTTGCAGCACTTTTTGTTCCACATTGATGAGCTCCCTGATCACATTTTTATTCTCTTTAGCATCACTTACAGTGGTGTTTGCATTGCTTTCCTTTGGATAACTATGGTGAGGATGTCACCAGTAGAGAAAGTCACCGCAGGCTCTTTATACTCAGTTGAGGGGAAACAGGTATTTTGAGGATACATTATTGTCACCTGATTTAAACGTCTCCTTTAGCAGAAGGAGAATTGCACTCCTAAAGTGCTTATTTCTATGCATTGCCTTCAAAGGGAGGCTAAAGGATAAGTTCAGATATATCTGTGCTTAGTCATATGAGAACCACCCAAGGAGGGAGTGATTCCAGCTCTCAGAACTCATCTCTGACAAACTCCAAAACCACTCTGAGAGCCTCAAACTCTGTTTTACAAAGCACAGTTATCACTCCTTCCAGATACACCCATCATACTTACTCAGTTTCCCAAACCCTTCCTGCAGTGACTGCTGCTGCTATTCACGAGATTCCACTACATCCCACTAGCCCAACATTCCAATCTGGGGAGTAAGCTCCTTACACGTGACAAGGGTGTGGCATTGTCATCTTCTCAGGGTTTATTTTAACTGCCTTGCAACTCAAGGCCAGAATGGAATCTCCTCATCTCTGAGAAAGAATAGTTTCACTCAAGGAAAAGCCTTCTTGGTTTGGTTGGTTGAGTCCTGAGGTGAGATTAACTGCTGTGAAGGATGGTTTCCTTCATGGCTCATGGCAGGGGCAGGTGGCCCTGCAGCTGCAGTGACACCAGTGCTGGTTCTGCCCCCAGGGGATTGCTGCTGCCATCAGTGACAGGCATTGGAGCTGCTGGGCAGTGGCGATGAAACCCTCCCTCCCTGGTTTCCCTGAATTGCCATTTCCCCACACTGCTCTGCTACAGGTCCTCCTTTTGGAGAGGCTTTTTCCTGGACACTCTTCACCTGCACCATTTATGTGTGCTTTCACCTCACCCCAAAATACTTGTTCTCTCCTAGACCTTTCTCAAGGACACTGTGGACAAAAAGCAAGCAAACAGGCTGGCAGAGACCAAAAGAAGAGGGGCCTATTTTCCTTTTTCTCATTTGATCTTGAGACAATTTGCTGCTTCTGAAAATTCAGAGAAATCATTGCTTGGTGTGGGACTGTGTCTAGGTCTTTGCTGGGTCCTCAAAGTGCCTGGCATTCCCCTGGCAGCCAACAGGAGGAAGAGAAGTTCTCTTCTTTCCCAAACAAGAGTACTTTGCCTACACCTTAGCCCAGCCTGAAGGCAAACATCCCGTCCCTAAATGAGGGGATGGAATTGCCACCACTGCAAAGCAGTGGAGAAATATGGATAAGGCGGCATAAAAGAAAACAATAAATGCTCCATAAGAGGATGGTTTGCATATTTGGGATGATTACCTGGAGATATTGCTGACTCACCATCTGTCTGGACAGCTTCAGGTGCATCAGAGCAAACAGCACAGGCCAAGACATCTACCTTCCCATCCTGGAAACCCAACCCTGTCCCTGTCAGTCCTGTCCCCTCCAGCCTTATCTCCCCACATCCTGCCTCCTTCACCCCTGTCCCTTCCAGTCCTGCACCCTCTGCCCTGTCCTCACCAGAGCTAATCTCCACCCTTCATATTCATAATACCAATCTCTGATGTTTATGAGGCTTTCTCACTGCTATACATAAATTTAAATACAGACACACGCTGTTAGAAGGGCTCATTTTAGCTACCTGCGCTGGAGGTGAAGTGAGGCCTGGTGAGAGACTGAGGATGAACAGCTGGGCACAAAAGTATCCTCTTCACTTGCACTTCACTTGGCAATGGGTGAGGATGGGTTGGCATTGCCAGTTTCTGCCCTATTAAACCCTTGGGTATAGGATTCAGCCCTGGGGAAGAAGATGCTTGGCTGAGCCTGACCCACAGCCAGGTCATGCTCTACAGCCCAGCAGGAGACAGGCTGAGGACATCTGCTGTACCAAGGACCTTGTCTGGGCTGGCCCACCCAGCCCCCAGGGCCATAGCGCTGCTGTGGGGACAAGGCATGCATAGACCTGCTGTCTTTTATCCTTACCACTTGCCTTCACATGGGCAAGGAGAAACTCCAACCTGTTTGCATACTCATATTGTTTCAAAAGTAGTAGTGGATTGTACTAACGATAATAATATAAAAATAAATAGATATATCTTTGCTCTGATGCGTGGTCCAGTGTATGAACATGCTCATTGCAGGCACCAAGGCATTGAGACAAAGCAGATGGTTTGCATGAGGGCTATAAAGATTGTCAGAGACAGAAAAGGGTGGGTCAAGTGAATTAATAGCAAACCTCAAATATCAACATGTAATGTTCCTTTGTAAGGAGTGTCTCTGCCTGTCTCTAAAGCAGAGTCCACAGAGGTGAAGGAAATGTTTTTTCGTATTTCAATTGAGCTGTATATATTGAAGGGCCATTCAAATCCATCCTGACTGTCAAAGGCATTTTCTTTTCAGACAACCTAAGCTAATATAATGCAGCAGCCTTAGGCTGAATCTAAGCCGAGAGCAGAGTCAGGTCAATTGTGTTACTTCAATTTGTGATTGTCCTCGTAAGTCCTTCATAAAATACATAATATGACTGTATCGAAGGTGTTACTGCAGGTGACAATGCGTGTTGATTTGTGAGACAGGATTTTCATGCTAAATGGGTTATACAGAAATCCTATTAGCAGGGAGAGTGCAATACCACATCATTACTCTGTCCCTGGGTTGGGTAAAGCTCATTAGATATTGGCCCTTCATTAGAGTGTGAGACTGTTCCCTACACAGAAGATTTTAGCTTCCTCTGTCTACAGTGACCAGCAGTGACACGTTCCTCAACCCTGGGGTGGTGGCTCCCAGCTCTCAGCCAGTGAGCCCTGTGGCCACACTGACAGGGAGAGCAGAATTTTTGCAGCATTGTATGCATAGCGCACTGAGGCCAGGCACCTTAGGGTAAGGCAGTCAGTATCTTTGGTTTAAGGCTCTTAATGATCTGGATTGCTCTCTAAATAATTGCCTATTTAATATTGAAGATAATGATAAATACTTGACTCTTATCCATTCTTTTAATCAGTAGAACAGAAAGCACAATACGGAAATATTAATTATGCTCATTTTACATATGGTGAAAGTGAAGTAAAGAGGGATGCATTATCTTCCCCTATGTCACATATCCGTTTACACTCAGATCTGGGAATAAAACCTCTGTTTTCCAAGTCTTGGTCCAAGCTGGATCTGCTAGGTCCCTTGGGGTTTTCTGAGTGCACATGACTGCTCCAATGACTTTCCAAGTGCAGCACTTTCAGAAACCACTTCTGGACCAGGGTTCACACACTTCAAGGTTACACTGAAAATCAGCTACTTGATAAGGATTTTCTTCAGCGTAGCTGATGGACTGTCTCTCATGGCAGCACACAGAGCAAACGCAGCTCTCTGCATGGTTCATAGGCCCTCCAAGGAAATGAACTTCACTTCTGTCTTTTTTCTTTTCCCTGTATGTGCCCTGTGCCACTACACAAACACAAACTACAATATACAATTTTTTCTTTCACAAGCCCTTGTGCTGTGGTAGCCTTGATTCCCCACCACTCTGGCCCCACATATTTTTTCTTTTTTCAGCCATTTCTTTCTTTCTCTGGGTCTTTTGTATGAATTTTCTGTGTATCCTCAGGTGTATGTCCTGAAACACTACTCCAGTGATTGTAGCCATCCCGAGGCCATGAGCAGAGGGTGCCTTTACAGAACCTCTCTCCCCCATCCACTTGTACAGCATGAGACACTTGTTGAAGGTTGTCTGACACCTTATACAATATTTTTGTAGCACTCAATATCCCTGTTCCTGACATGGGTATTATGGGTTTTGT
This sequence comes from Pitta sordida, assembly GCA_013390025.1. Classification (NCBI taxonomy): domain Eukaryota; kingdom Metazoa; phylum Chordata; class Aves; order Passeriformes; family Pittidae; genus Pitta; species Pitta sordida. Next base: position 692,583 of record WEKX01019411.1, read on the forward strand.
TGAGTTTGTGTAATGATGTCAAGACCCATAGGAAACCTGTTATCCTGGAAGGATTCAAAGATGATTAACTGTAAAGGTATATTTGGATTTGAGTGTTTTTTCCAACTGAGATTTCCTGTATTTCTCAGATTTGATTGGCCGAATTATTATTTTATAGAGGAAAACCCCTTAACTTTACATTCAATTGAATAATACTTCCATCACTCTCTGAGTGAGCTCTCACTTATCTCTTTGCCAGAACCAACATTCTTACAAAAACTCGTTCAGACAAGGCTGTAGTGTCCTGAAATGCAAGAGGTTTGTATTTCAAATTGATTTCAAATCAATTTGTAGCTGGATATTCCTGGATCCCCCTTGCATATCTAACTAGAAAGCAGAGCTGAAAAACAGCTTTAAAAAGCTGGGATAAAGTGGAGCATTCCTGTATTAGCTATTAGCAGGTCAAAGGCTTTTTCTAAGGAAACCTACCCCTTTAAACAGAAAGCTGAGAGGACACAGAGTTTTTTCCTACATCTTCTGCTGAGGGTGAAGTGCAATCTAGACATTAGTACTAAATTGTTCTCAATTTTTGCAATGAATTTACATAAGTAGCTTTTTGCACTCCATCTCAGTATGCTTTACAGCTGTTAAAAACCAGTCTTGTCAAAACAGGCCCTTGTCGCTTCAGTCCTTTTCCCAGCAAAACTCCCAGTTACCAGCCGAAATCACAAATCTCATGCTGCAAGTGAGTCATTGCACTGGTCTCTGTGGTGCCTGCATATGGAGAAGCAGTGAAGCCTTTGCAGGATGTCAGGGGTAGCACCCCAAGGCCAGCTTGCCCAACCCAACCAGAGGCACCCTGAGCTCCCTCCCAAAGCCTATCTTGCTCTTGTGCTCCAGAGAGCCTATTAAAAAAACCCAAACCATGCCCCAAGCTGTTTCAGTCTCTTTGTGTGCCTGAAGACAATAACCAAAATAACTCTACCCTCTGTTATAGCACCCAGGACCTCTAATGGTGAGGTGCTGCAAGATGCACAAGAACCAAACTCTCAGCAAGAGCAGCTCAGAACTGATAGGTTCACAAAGACATAGTCCTCCACTAAACCCACATCGGGCTTTGACACAGTTTGGTGTCAATCCAAAGAGGAGATGCACCAGGGAAAGATGACTCTTGGTCCCACAGAACTGGCTTTCTGATACTGAGATAAAGTGTCTCCCCTCTCTCTCTTTGGCAAGGGTCAACCATGGTGACAACCAGCTGTACCAACCTCCTCAAGCCCAGGCAAGGGGCACAAACAAGCTACAAGCAACCAGGTTACCACCACTGGCTGCTGCTGCTCCCTTCCATTGCACCAGCAGGATTTAGATGTCAGAAGAGTTGTGGCATTTCTGGAGAGAGGATCTCTCAGGGCACTTGCAGTCCACTACTATCCTTTAGCTATTGAGCAACAATGCATAAAACCCCATTATATTTAGGGGAGTATCTGCCAACTCACAGACACAGTCCCCTTGTGGTGAGAAGGAGTCACAGAATCACAGAATACTATGAGTTGGAAGGGACCCGCAAGGATCATCTAGTCCAACTCACCATCTAACTCCCATACAGAGACCGAACGCAAAAATTTCTGGGAAGGGGGGCACTGTAAAGGACACAAGAAACATCCTCTTCTGTTTGTCTTGCATTTCTGGGGTTTCTGCAGCACCTTTCAGGTGTCATGGAAGAGTAGATGACCGTGGATCTCTGGATATTTCTCACTTCTGTGGCACCAGACCTCCTTCCAAAACCACTTCTCCAGGGGGTGAGATTACCAGCCTAGCTGGATGGAGCTGTTCTATCTCCAAAAGCCTTAAAACCAGCAATTTGTCTAATTTGCCCATTACAACAACAGCAAAAAGAAAATGTTGCTTGCTTTCTACACCACTTTTCCTTGTTGTCCTTTCTCTGTTATTTTGTTCTTTTTTCCTTGGTGTAGTAATTTTAAAAATTTCCAGGCTTCCATTGAAGTGAAATAGTTTTAAGATGGCTTCCTCCTGTTTAAATTAGAAGGAGAAAGAAGGGGGAAAGAAAATCTTTCTTTGCTTTGCACTCAGCCCTCCAATATGAGCAAGTAAAACCTATGTTTGTTGGAGGTAAGTCCCTTCACCATTCTGGCAGGAGTACCTTGCCTATAAAGGTACTGTCACGCTGCAAATCTGATATACAGGCTTGTCAAACAGTTCCATGAATGTTACTGCCAGACCAAAAATATCTACCTGCTGTACTTTAACCAGAGATGTAGTGGTGGTTATAAGCTTTCAAGCACAATATTTTCATTACGTTGATATTTCCCAATCCAATTTGAAATATATTAGTAGTTAAAAAACCTGATATTGGTAAGAGGAATTGCATTTTTCAAAACTATGAATACTATTGTAAAAGATCAATAAATAAAACATTGAAGGAAACACATTTGTTTATCAATGTAGGACAATAACCATAAAAACAGAAACAGCCATCCCACAGTACAGTCACAGCAGGAGACACCAGGTAGACACACGCCCCTGAAGGCCTGAGGACACACAAGAGGGGATACCCCTGCTGCACCCAGCACCCTTTTGTTCATCAGCTACGGATGTGACTGGTGGGACCACTTGTCTTTTTGACTCGCTTCCTCTGGTTGATCAGCCATATTGGGCTGCCCAGGGAGGTGGTGGAGTCGCCATCCCTGGAGGTGTTTAAGAGAAGACTGGACGAGGAGCTTAGTGACATGGTCTAGCTGGGGGGTGTAGGGCTGGATGACCCTGGGCCCCTTCCGGCTCGGAGTGGCCTGCTAGACTGTAAGGGATCTAGGTTGGTGTTACGCTCTGGGATGTGCTCTCGGTCTCTGTACGGGTGTTAGATGGTGAGTTGGACTAGATGATCCTTGTGGGTCCCTTCCAACTCATAATATTCTGTGATTCTGTGATATTGGCTTCTAAACTAGAAAAACTTCTTGGGCCATATTGCCAGGGCATTTTTTTGGTTGATTTTTTTAATATCATTGCTAATTGATTTCTTGAAGATATGGGAGAGTGAAAGGATTTACACTGATAACACTCCCAGTAAGCAGGAGAGAGTAGGAATAGTTTTATGGCTAATGCTGGGAGAGCCCAGCTCAGCCAGCAGTACAGAGACAGTCCCCTGGCATGACACTGAACAGGTCATTTGCTCTCCTGTCGTCAGCTCTGCACCTGCAAGACGTTGAGGATATATTTGGGAAGGGCTCAGAGGTTAGGATAACACCAATAATGAAAGGAGTTGAAAAGTGGACATCACACTTTTCAGTTCTGGCTGTTGGGGCACTTGCCCCAGCCTTTCCTCTGTCTGAGGAACTCTGTGGGCTGCAGGAAATGCTTGGGGGCCATGATTCCATGGATGGATTTAAGCGTCTTGGCCAGGAAGAGGCACAGTTAGAATGCAGCTTCCCAGTGCATGGGAGCAGCTGCCTCCATCCATAGTTTCAAGCACCACCATAGTAACTAATTAGTGTTGCTCATAAGTACTGCATTCCACTTCCTGGGCATGCTGCAAATTGCCTCTGTTAGGGCCTTCCCTACAACCCAAGGAAAAGCTCTGGAAGGAAAAGTGCTTTAGTGTGCCCTGCAGGGAAGCTAATCCTGAGCCTTTGGGACCAGAGCAGAGGGACAAGGTTCAGACAAGGAAACCTTATGCAAAGATGCATCTATGCAAGGAATTGATTAAGGGTTTTCATCTTCTCTGTAGTGAGATATTTCTTGCTGGTCTGGTGAGACCAGCCTTGCTGGCGATGCTGAAGCTGTAGAAGCTGAGAGTGATGCAGCAAAGTCTCCTCACCAGCACAGCCTGAGCAGGGGCGGGTGGTGTGAGCCCTTTGTGCACCCTTCTGAGCCCATCCCTGCTTACAGCACAGACTCCCCAGCATGTCCAGCAGGCTCACAGGGCAGCCCTGCCTTCACACCAGGTGGCTGGATGTCCAGCAGGCACCACTCAACACAGTTACCCAGCAGTGAGCCTGGTGAGAAATACCTCATGCCACCAGTGCACCAAGAGCACCACACTGCTCTGAAGATGAACAGAGCATCAATGGCAACATCTGCTTACACTACATAGATCACATATCGCAGAATCACAGAATATTCTGAGTTGGAAGGGACCCACATGGATCATTGAGTCCAACTCTTAAACAGCACCACTGCCTCCTTGGCGGGAATCGAACCCCTGGTCTCCCACGTGAAAGGCGGGTACACTCACCACTGTACTAAAGCGGTTTTCATCTACTGCTGGCTCTTCTCTACAGTGACCACCGTCTGAGCATGCAGAAGCAAATGCTTCGGGGGAAATAAAAGAGCAATTTGGTTTTGCCTGGCTGAAATGACATAAAAAAGGATCCAGCAGACATGCTCCTGTGTCAGAGATTCCTCTTACAGGTGAGAAGATGGAGCTTTGGGTATGTCTAAGGCAGGACAGACATTCTGGAGACACTTCCACCGGGTACTTGGGGAGTGTAACCTCACTGTCTCTCCTGGGTATCTTGTGCTTCAGCACACTCCTGTGCCATGTCCACTGCCCTTACCCATGGAGCTCCTGCCAGGTTCACTGCAGTGCCCCTGCTGCACACCTCATGCCTCATGCTTCACTCCTGGTGCAGGAATTCCCCTCAGCTCAGCCCGTGTGTGTGCACCTTCCAGCACAGCTGGTCCTGCAGAGCCAGTCTAGCCTGATGATGGACTGTGATTTATGTAGCGTGTTAATTGGAGTTCACAGAAGAAATGCATACAGCCTGTGGTTCAGAGAGCTTCCTAACAGGCAGATGAAGGTCTCACAAGTGAGACCACCTCATGAGCAAGGGCAAGCTGAGGGGGGAGCTGAAAGACATAATCCAACAGCTCTTTAACTTACCCTCTGGATTTTGATCCACTTAGTTTCATAGGTTTGAGCTTTTCTCCTTAAACAAGAGAGCTGCTGATATTTTCCTTAAATAAACTTTCACATAATCAGATTATTCTAGGAGCTGGAGTATTAAAGAAAAGCCAGAGCCTGTTACAAGAGGTGCAAACACAGAATCCCTTGAGCATCACAGTGCTGTCACTTGCATAGATGGGAAGGCCATTTTTGCAGAAAGAGGGTTATCCTTCATTTTTACGACCTCGCATTTTGATCCTCTTAGCCTCTTGAACATTTAGCAGCCCCTCCCAAACTTTCTCAGAGCCTCAAGGGGCCAGTGGTGGGAGAGAAGTGCAGGAGGAGGACAACACACCACGACAGCACAAGACTGCAGCAGATGGAGAAGCGAAGCTGTGAAAAGAGAAGGGTCACTGAAAGGACAGTGCTCAGATCCTGGCTGTGACAGGTATTCTCTTTAGTTTGATGCTGAATTCTATGAACTTGTTTTTTGCCAGTCGTTTTGAGCAGGTATGCGTAAGACCACCAGCACTAGATATATCACCTGCATAATTCTGCTGTGAACTCCTGAGGTAGCAAAGTCAGATGAATCAGGCATAGGTCAAGAGTTGTTCTTTGAGTCATCAATCTGACAATGACCCACAGTGTGTCTTAAAGTCAGCATAAATTGCATAAAGCCTCCCATGTTTCTGTTCCTTTAACCGTAAAATGGATGCATGAAACAAAGCATTTAACTCAAAAAGCCTGAAACCCATGTTTGGGTGACATATTGTAAATTAATGCAATGATTAATCTCATATCTGTGCATACTTAGGAAATAAAAAATTAAAAAAAAGATCTCTGGTCTTTGGTTTCCTAACATCAGAAATTATTTTATCTTTAGATTGATGCAAGCAATGCTATGTTTCCTTTCTTTAAGAGGAATAAGGGGGCAGTAAAAAGTAGATTGGGACTGTGTCTGACTCACACAATTTTTCCTCTGCTACTTTACTTAGCAGTTGAGTCTAAATGGGAGGAGAATGAGAAGGTTTGCTTTCAGGCAGCTTGGTTTCCATGGGACTTTGAGTTATCAATCAGTTAACATCAACAACGTAACAGCTGATGTGGACTTGTTGCAGTCATATTCACAGCACCACCTGGGTTTGCTGATGCTTTCTTAGTATTCTGATGTTGCCTGTGATTCATTGTTAAGGTTCCTCTTGGATTAATTTAGTTGCAAAAGCTATGTCAACCTCCAGTGCATAAAATGGTGTGTCAGTGCAGAGCATCATAAGGACGAGATCTCATTGAATATTTTCCAGATGAATGTGAATGACCGGGTTGGTCAAAATGGGAATGTTCGGCAGGAATGTGTCAATTTTGATAGATTGCAGCCACCAGGGGTGTTAAATCCCACTAGTTCTATCATGGGGGTTCTTGATGCAAAGCATCTCTGCACCTAAGGGCTCCACAGCTCCATAACTGCTCGCACAGTTACAGGACCCTTAGGTTTTGCCTAAGGGCTAACTTCCCATTTTCCTCCAGGCAGCCCTCCTAGGGAAGCTAGCCTCATGCAGGCAAACTAGGCAGGTATCTGTTTCCTCACAGAAGAGCTTTCCTAAGCTTTTTCAAATCTCATGAGTTTTCCCAGAGTGGAAGTTTATTTTTCTGCTCTGCCTCAAATAAGAATCCCTAAAAAAACCCCTGTTGATGGCACATTCTGGAATACCAGCACACAGAAATGCATTGGAATAAGCAATGGTTAACTTCTTTGCTTCTGAGAATTCATAATAAGTGCAACCATAACTCCTTCAAAGGAAGACGTAAACAAAATGCAAAAGAAAAATTATAATGAGACCAAAGAGACAAATCTGAACAATAATGGAAAATGCTGTGTGGGCCTGAGTTTTGGCAGCACACCAGCTTGCTTTCCTCTCCCCAGACATCCTCTGGCCACAGCTCGCTCATTTCTGGGCAGGAGAACCACCAGGCAGCAGTGGGGCATAGTAGCCTGGCTTTGTGCCCAAAGAACCACTGGTGCTCCAAAATCAAAGCATCTCTGATATCTCATTCATCTCCTCCTGTAGCTGAGGACAGAGTAGGGGTTTTTTTTGCCACATCTGCAAATAGGGATCAGGATACTCGCTAGGGCTGCTGCTGACCCTACTGTGACAGTGTCACATCTTCTGGAGCCTGGCCTAATTAATTTAATATGAGCTGCCAAGTAGTTCTTGGAGAGGAAGAGCTTCTAACTACTCCTGTCTTAAATAGATTTGAAGATATTTTTAAAAGCAAAAGACTGTATCCAGGCTACTCCCTATGTACAGCCCAGAACAGTATGACAAAGCTTTTCTGCAGACAACAAAAATACATTGCAAAGGGAGTGGTAAGGAATGAAACCCACATGGTTTGTGACTTAAAGTTTAACCAACACAGCTTTAAACTCAGGAGCATCTGTATGAATGGGTAACACACAAAACTAATATATTTGTTCCTTGGTTTTACTCAGGTAAGTGTTCCCACTCCTGTTTTCATAGACACTTTTATTTGGTGGGAAATTTCACTGTAGCATGCCCTTATTCATGAGTCACAGCTTCACAGGTTATTCTGAGTTGGAAGGAACCCATAGGATCATCTAGTCCAGCTCCCAAGCAAACGTCCACCCAGGGGTCAGGTCCACAAGCGTGGAATCATGGGCACTACGCTCCATCTATCTCAGCCTCCCACCATCTAGACCATATCACTGAGCTCCTCATCGAGTCTTTTCTTAAACACCTCCAGGGATGGTGACTCCACCACCTCCCTGGGCAGACCATTCCACTGAGAGATCACTCTCTCTGTGAAAAAACTCTTCCTAACATCCAGTCTAAACCTCCCTTGGCGTAGTTTAAGGCTGTGTCCTTTTGTTCTGGTGTCGTCAGCCTGAGAGAAGAGATTCACACCCTCCTGACTGTGAGTCCTCTCTGACTACCCCTGAAATGGCAATTTGGCACAGAAAACCTGCATGGCAATGGCAGCGAGGAGGCAAGATTAAGACTTGTGGCCTTCTGTGAGTTTTCTGACTTGCTGTGGGCAGGTGCAAACAGCACAGACCATGAGACGGAGCAGACTCTGATTCCATCAGCAGCTGTTTTGTGTTGAGCTCCCTGGCAGCTAGTGCCACTACATCCACAGCACGGTCTTAGAGCAGGACTTGGCCAATAAAGTGCCAAATGCCCTGGCTTTATAAAAAGCCATGGAGATTTACAGCTTTCTACAATGCACTCAAAATTTCAAAAACAAAACGTTATGTCTGTGAAGGATGGGATCTCGTTCACTGTCAGTGCAAATCCACAGTGCGAGGTTTTGTCTTTCTGGAATATGAACAGGTAGGAGCGAGTTTTGGCCTGCTAGAGGCAGTGTATAATTTGAATACAACTATCTTTGTAGCTTTTCTAGTGAGCAAGATTCCATAGCTCAAAGGAGAAGTTCCAGCACCTAAGAAATCCTATGCCAAACACAAATTTCAGAAAAACATATCAACAATTCCCGTGACCATAAAATTGAGGGAAGTTTGGTTTGCTCTGACCTTAAGTACGGGGTTTTTATATACTACCTGGGAACTCCTGGTGTTTTGCTCCTTCTGATGTTTACCCTAGAGAGGGCATGTTCATCCTTATTCATTTTCATCATTAAAAACCCAAAGAGGAATTACACTGCCTTTTGCAAAAAAATGTGCCTTCTAATCTAACATGACATTTTATTTCCCTTTCCATTGTCCTTTCTCTGTGCAATTTACTTTTCAAGTTTGATTCCTGTTACCAGTTCTCTAGCAGGGTCAGATAGATGTGTGCCAAAGGTTTGTGCCCTGCCATGAAAGACAGGTCAGGACACCACACATGAAGGAGGTTTCACCACCAGGAACTGATGGTTGGAACAAAAAAGCCAGACCAAGGGCTCCAAGGAAAGATGATTTCTTTCAACATGCTGATGGGAATGGAAACAGAGGTATAGGGATAAAATTTCTTAAGAACTTGAGGCTGCCAAGTAAGGGCAGGTTTTCACAAGAGCTGAGCTCCCATTAGCAAGTAAAATAATGGTCTAATTCATCTGAAGAACACTGGACAAAGGGAAATGAGGTCTTCTGGGGATCTTGCCTCATATAGTTATTATAACGACTCGGCCTCAGTGCCAAGTGCATGAAAATCCATCACAAGGTGATTTGTCACAGTAATGCAGGGAGTCTGTGATACATCTGGGGATCAAATCCTGATCTCTGAGACAAAGTACATTATTCAGGCCTCTTTCTTGTTTGGAAAGCACAAGCTTTAGCCTTGGCTTAGCTGTTTTGCTTTAGATCTGAAAAAAAGAAAAAACCAAGAAAACTCTCAAAGCAAATCTTGCAGATCCATAGAGGCCTTTTGCATGTTTTCCCAGGGGAGCGCTGGGGGCAGGTTGGACAAAGCATTGAGCAACTTGGTCTAGTGAAATGTCACTGCCCATGGCACGGTACTTGGAACTACATGATCTCCAAGGTCCCTTCCAACCCAAACCATTCTATGGTTCTATGATTCTCTCCAAGAGGTCATATCCTCAGGGCTGGTGTGACTGCAATGAGGTAGAGAGTGCCCCACTTTGTCCTACCCACCCTGGACAGTGCAAAGGGCTTCGAGGCTCAATACAGTTTTAGATCTTCCATGTACAATTGATTATTTTTTTACAAATTCCTCTGGGACTGCTAGTAGAGATGAAGGCTTGGAGAATGCCTGTGAGCAGGTTGGTGAAGTAACTTATCCCAATTCTTATAATATTACGTGCAGGATAACTTTTCTTGCAGAAAACACAGGCAAAGTTTGAGTGCTGCTGTGCAAACAGTGAAAGGGGTAAGCACCGGTGTTGTGTCACACTATCTGCATTTTATTCATGACACACACCTTTTTATTCAGAAGGATCTCTGGCTCATCATTTCCTTCAGACAGACTTTCATGCTGCATCCTCGCCAGTCACTTGGTTAATTGTAACAGAAATAGTTGCAGGTATGTAGCTGAAGGCAAGGCACAGGAAGAGAGGGTTTCTTAGGGTTACGGGCTCCTGTTCTGGATGCACTAGAAAGAGACTTCTTCCCTTCCCAACTGCATGGATGCTTCCTGCTTTGCTGAAATCATCAGAGTCTGTCACATGAGAGTAGTCAAGGAGCCACCAAAGCCACAGGACAGGACTTCAATTTGTGTCAGATCCACCCTTACTCTTATTAGCAGAAATTACTCCTTTTCTCAGAGAAGCAGTCATCAGGCCAGACATGCTCCCTTCCAGATGGCTGGTATTGCATTTCGCTATCATGGCACAGAGTGACAAACTAAAACCAGACCTTGGCAGCATGGTGGCACCTTCCACTAATGTGGCTCATTTTGCAATCCGTGGTACTGGGACCTGCCAGAGGCCCCTGGGCTCCTGCAGTCAGAGATGTGAGAGAAAGAGAAACCACTGGTTTTGCCTAACAAGAGCCATCACACCTTTGTCTGAATACCAACATTTTGTGAAGTTCAGGAAGAGCTCTGCTAATTCCTTCTTTCCTTCTTAGCCTCTCTTTCCTGGACAACTGAGGTTCCTGATACAAATCCCCTTTCCTCTCAGCATGCTTTTTCTCCATTTTCTCCACAATGTGACCTGATAGCTCCGTCTGAACAAGGACCTCTGTTATGTGGTTCCATCTCATTGAATGCACCCTCTAGACCAGAGACTTTCTCACGTCATGTTGCAGCTGGACCCCAGTAAGGGGATCTCCACGGGCTGCAGGTGGATATTTGCTGAAGGGAGCTGAAGGGGCACAGCTGTGCCTTCAATGTCTTCACCACAGGCTGCAGGAGAACCTGCACTAGTGCCTGCAGCACGTCCTCATTCTGCTTCTTCAATGTCCTTGGTATCTGCAGAGTTGTTTCTCTCACATATTCTCACTCCACTCTTCTCTGCTGTTATTCCAAGCAGTTTTCCTCCATCTTAATTATATTATCACTGAGGTGCTACCCATCATCAATGATGGGTTCATCCCTGGCTAGTAGTGGGTCTGTCTTGGAATCATTTAGTCCTTTGCTCCTCTGCAGACTCCTGTGGTTCTCTGTGATCCAGCACTGCAGAGTTAGCAGAGCCTGTGGCATTACAGATAGCTTATGATATACTTTAGTTTTTGCTCAATACTCATCTGCTAACACTCAGCAGACCTTTAGAGGTTTCCACAATGCGGAGTGGAGTTGGCTGTTGGAGCACGGGTAAGCTGTCAAACTTAAACCTTCCTTCACAAGTACTCATTACAGGAGGAGATTGAAGTTGTTCCTCATGCCAGAGCTGTGCAAAGTCTATGGGGCCTGGCTATGGGACTCAGCACACACCAACATGCCTCTGCACTTCCTCAGAAGACCTGGATCTCTTGGGGCCAGTGCAAGGGGTACCCTGACTTCACCTGCCACCTCCCTTTGGGTTCCTGGGGCAGCCTGCATCAAGCTGAATGAGAGTCAGAGCCTGAATGCTATTAACTGGGACATTCTACTTGATGAGTTGGGTACAACTTCCTCATGGTAGGAGTATGACCTGCAGAGTATGAAAAGAGGAAGCAAAGGCCACATAGGGTCAATGGCTGACAGAGTCCCTCTGGTGCCTGCCAACAGGGCCTGGATCCCCAAAACTGGGCACACACCTGTTTTCCCTTGGGCTTGTAACAGCGCTGCACATACTTCGTTTAAGAGGAATCTCTTTGGTGATATTCCCTGGATTATCTGCATTTATCTGTAAAGTCATTCAATTTTAGCTTGTCACATCATTTGGTGGTTTATGTTTATCAACTGTGTGATTGATGTAATTTTAGAAATAAACAAAACAAAAATACCCTGCAATATACAAAGAAAATAATTTAGATGTATGCACTTAAAGTCACTATTTTTCCTGTGGATTTAAAAAAAATTATTATTATTATGATTTTTTTTATTATTACTTTTGACAACTATCACAATTTTTTGTCTTATGGTCTTTGATATTGTAAGGGGCTGGTTCAGGGCAGCAGTTCCTAAAGAAAACATTTGCTTTCTTTTATAAGAGGAAGTAAGTACCACATGTCAGAACGGCAGAACAGAAGTGTGAAAATGTGGTCTGTTACCATTCCCATGGGCCTTCATTCCCAAAAGCTTGTGTTTTTTACATCAGTCATGAAGTTTTGTGTGAATCCTAATGGAAGATCTTTTGATGTTGTGGATTGGCAATATCAGTTCAAGACTCAGTTACCTAATTCAAAAGAAATAGAAACTTTTTATTTCTAGTTTTCTGTTCACTTTATTAAAATAAATTAAAACAACCACACGTGCAAGGTAGATGGGAAACTATTCACATTCCTTTAACACGTAATTTCCCATCTACAGTGTCTGTTATGAACTCTCTGTCCCATTATCTCAGGAGTGGTCAGTGTAGGAGTCCTTGATGCTGCAAAATTGTACTCCGTTGTGCAGTTCATTGTGCTTCATATCTCCTTTCATTTGTTGCTCAATTCATACAAATGCTGACAGAAGTGCAAAATTGAATCCCTAAATAGTTCTAGCATGGGCTGTTTTATTCTGTAGGCTTTAATGGGAGGCAGGTGAGCACCACAGCTTACAGACCTCAGCTGGTGTGATTACAGTGCAGAAATATCCAGCATTGCACAGAGGGTGCTGAAAGGGGACGTTCCTCTCACAGGTCGAGAATAATTTGTTGCTGTTTACGCTTGGAAAACAGCCATTTCAGCTAAGAACCATAATGTTAGGGTTGGATGAAGAGGGAAAGAGCTCTTGGACACTATGCAGGGCTGACTTTGTTTTGGAGGCAGCAGACATGTTCGTGGTCTGTACTGCAGCAGGGCACATCACACGGGGAGCAGGTTTGAGCTCCCTCAAGGCACAGGAGAAAAACAAAAAACTTCATTAGTAGGCATGTGTTCAACTGCCAAAGGCTGGATGCTGTGTCAGACCCTAACTGGAAAAGATTTCAGGTAAATTTTTGTTTCCTAAATAACGCGAACTTGAAGGAATTGGTGGTAAATTTGGGTCCAGTTTGTTGACTTGTCTAGGAGTAGAAAAGAAACCAATACTTAACTCATCCCTCTGTTAGTATTTTTCTCCACATCCCAAAGAAACAAGAAATGTGGAAAGCTGAAATGTCTTACCTTGACATTTTAGAAATAAAATTCTAAATTTTATTTATGTTTGTTTTCAAAATGTTCTTTTTCTGTAGATTGAGTACAGTCTGACCTAAGAGATAAGCTAGGAAAACCAAACCATGCGTTAAGATCAAAAGCTGTCCCTGAATGTAAAATTATTTTTTATTTCCCCCTCTCCTGTTTTTTTGTTTTTAGTCTCTCTGGAAAAATGGAGTTTTTTTCAGGTCAACCTGCAGAGCAACATCTGCTGGTCTCTCTTCCTCCTGCTGTTTCCTATTGAACCGGCTAAGCAAAAAATGAAAAATATACCCATCTGCAGCACAGAAACTTCCTTTGTGTGTGAAAAGATCCCCCATCCAGGTGCAGCAGAGAGCACAAGACAAGTCCTCCCTGGCAGTGTTGGTGCACAGGTCTGGTGCAGATACCAGTATCTGCAAACTGAGGGACCTGGGCTCTTCCAGCTGGAGCTCCCCCCAGAAGGGCTGTGGCAGCACCTATCCCTGCACTGGGAGCATTCCTCATGCCTGCTTTCCTTGTGGGGTCCCACAGAAGGAGGAGGTAGAGCCTATACCCAGAAAATATCAGTGGAATAGATGTTACAACAATTACAGCAATGCCAAGGCAAGACCATTCAGGTGAAGTGAGCTACTTGACTGCTGGAAGAAGTTGTTAGATGAGCCAGAGGTATGTTGATGGAGGTTTGGGGACATTTTCCTTCTGGTGCTCATGTGCACATCTCTACCTGTGCCACAGATGCTTGGGATCTGTCCTGGTTTCAGCAGGGATCGAATTAATTTTCTTCCCAGTAACTGGTACAATACTATGTTTTGGGTTTATTATGAGAATAATGTTGATAGCACACTGATGTTACATGTAGTTGCTGCTGAGCAGTGCTTACACTAATTCAAGGACTTTTCAGTTTCTTATGGACAAGAAGCTGGGAAGAACCATAGCTGGGACAGCTGACCTGAACTGGCCAAAAGGGTGCTCCATACTCTAGAATGTCATGCTCCATATATAAACTGTGGAGAGTTGGCTCAGAGGGGTCAGGCTGCTCAGGACAGGCTGGGCACTGGTCAGTGGGTGGTGAGTAATTCTGTTGTGCATTTTTCCTATTATTATCATAATCATCATTGTTGTTATTATTATTAATTTTATTTCAGTTTTTAAACTGGTGTTATCTCAACGTATGTTCTGCCTTTTTTCCAGTTCTCCTCCTTGTCACACTGGGAAGGCTGGGGGGAGGGAGTGAGGTACTTTGTTATAGGCTGGGACTAAACTGCACTAAGTTACCCATTGCCTAGCCCACAAAACCCCAAGCTCAGGTGAGCCAGGCTGAGCCCAGCACCGCGGGGAGCTCAGAGCAGTCAGTGTGAGCTCTGGGAAGCAGGATGACATCTCTGGAGATGCCCCAGTGGCACTTAGGGAACCTGCCGGCTGAACTGAGTGACAGGCTTTGAACCAAAGCTGGCTGTTAAATACACCAGACCTGTACATCAGGGAGAGCTCCCTCAGCCACACCTTGACCCAACAAGCTGAGTCACCAAGCTCCTGGACAGCACTCCAAGAGCAGGGTGGTGGCTGTGGTGCCACTGGATGTTCTGCTGCCTTCCTCCCGCCCAGCACGGCCCTGATCCTCCCCGATCCTCCCGGCCAGGGCGGGAGCTCTGCCCGCGTTTTTCAGAAAGGATGATTACATCTGCAAAGCACTCGGGAACGCTTTGGGATGAAGAGTGTTATGTAAGTGTAAGATAATGTTATTTATAGAGCCAGGTTTTATCCAAAATGGAATTAAACTTGTGTTCCTGAAGCCTCTGCTATCAAAGACAAATTGGAATTTGTCCACTAGTCCCTAGTGCTTTGCAATCAATTTTTTTTTTCTCAGTTCAGCCCGAAGTTTAACCATGCATTTTGTTTACAAATCATACCTTTCAGAAAGTGAAGAGATCCCTTTTTCATCAGCTGTGAAGAGGCTGTGGAAGCCTGGGCAGTGGCTGTGGAAGCCTGGGCTGTAGCTGCGCTGTGTAACCACATCAGCTGTGGCACTGAAGTGCCATAAACCAGGAAAGGAAGGCAGTGATTGAGCTGGATTAAACAAGAAACCCACAAATGAGTATCCTAAGCACAATATTTTGCCTGCATTTAATACTGTCCATATCAATCAATGAGCTGCAGTGATGGTATCCAGATTACATCACTGTTGGGAGATGGGACTTGTTTAGTGGGCTAATGTTTGAGCTCCCACAGAACTACAGATCTCACGACCTTTTAAAATCCTGCATTATTAACTTAGAGAGCTTTATTTGCTCTTTTGAAATATTAGATTCAAATTCCTCATATCTGTCCATTTTACAAGCCATGAAACCCCAAATTTCTGGGATGCCTGATGAAATCCAGGCTAACAGGTGTGAGGAATATTGTTTTATGAGGTACAGCACCTTGCATAGGTTAGTTTGTTCAGTTCATCTGGTGCCCCTCACTTGTCATAGTATCTAGCATGAAATTCCACACATGCCTTTTATTTAGGAAAGAACACAAAAGTATGTTATCTTATTCCTCTGGAATTTTCCACAGTTATTTGGCATGTTAGTTTAAGCATAATTGGTTAGTGGGCTCTTGAAATTTATATCTTAGCAGTACTTATTTACATCAGGCTAAAAGTAGTTCATTTCAATTGAGGTAAATGTGAAGCATTAGATTGCAAACGTACCTAATCCATCTCTCCTCCCCCATGACTAGAAATCCTGTGGTTAAAATAACACAGCCTCTATTCAGAGCACAAACTTAGAGCTGCTAGCAGGAGCAGGCTTGGGATTTAAACAACTCTCAGCAGATGAGTCTGTTCACGGGTCTTTCTCGGGTTTGTTCTTCATCCTACTTCTGATCCATGAAAGGAAACCAGGCTCTCTCCTCTGGACAAGCAAGGTAAAGATTCTCTGTGTTCTGAATATGGTTGCATGTGCTTGTAAAGGACCTTATAAATGTGATTGCAAAAATGCTGTTGCAAATGCAATTGCAAAAATGTTGCTGTTATATAGCAAGGAGTACTTGGCAAATGGCTTCACAACCTTTAACTGTTAGTCCGATCTGGCAATTTCCAAAAACAGTGAAATGATGAAATGATAAATCTTACACAGAGAAACAAGGAGCAGTGATTCTCCATCACACATTAGAGAGGCTGAGCATGTAGCCAACGTAGGAAATAGCAAACCCAGGTACTATTTCGATCAAATCAGACTAAGTAAAACTGGCATTTTGTTAACTGTCAGGTATAGTCCCTCTTGCGATTGGCCATCTGCTCTAATCCCATTTGGGAGGCTGAGGCTGTGCTGGAGGATGGCACCGAGTGTGTTTACAGAGTGTATGCTAATGCTGCTCCAGCGTGACTCTTACAGTAACAGAGGAATCGTGCTTTCAGAAATGTTTAGATGTGGTGTGCCAGATAATTAGCTGCCTTCATTTTCTCTTACTGCTTTCCAAATCACAGGGAATATAGAAGAACATTATCTTTTCCTTAACTCCTTATTTTATTTGAAATCCAGGAAACAAGCATGATTTCTATGATAATGCCTGTGGAACTGTACTCCCAGTGCCAGTCTGTTAACTCTCCCAGCCCTGTGCTGTGATTCACAGGGGATGCTGACTACAATATTAGTCCTCCTGTACCACGGTGTTCAAACATAGCAGGCTGTGCTGCAGGGTTATATGGAAAGACCACTACCCATATTGTCACCTTGATTTTAAAAAATGCTGCCCCTCCCTGCCTCAAGGCATGGGGCAGCGTGGGTGTGTTGTGGAGGGGAGAACTGAAGCATTGAACAAATGCTGCTCCAGGTGCTACCTTCCCAGTGCTGTAGAAAGCCTTATTTCCCACCCAGAGATGCCCCCTTTCCCTTTTCCTTACTTTCCACTCCCTTTACCCTTCCCTGAGTGAGACAGGATGGTTTCACATTATCCTGTCTGCAATCGCTGAGCTCCCCTGGTCCCCGCTGTCCCACAGCCATGTCACCCTGGCAGCAGGCACTCCACTCCCCTCTTCAGCCAGAAAGAAGAGGAGGACCCTCCTTAACAGGACAGGTGTCTTGCAGCACAGAGCTGTCATGCTGTGGGGAAACCTTCCAGCTTGCAGAGGTGCTCTCGTCCCTTGAGCCAGCAGTGCTGCTTTGTCCTGAAGGGAGAAATGCACCTTTATCACCTGAATGCCCACACAGGGAGGAAGGAGCAGGGCTATAAGGAATACAAACACTGTTTTTCCCGTGTAAGAGCACGCTGTGGCAAAGAGGTAGTTTGGAGGAGAGAGAATATGTGCAGAACAAAGAAATGCGGTCAGGCAGGAACTATAAAATTCCAACACAGAAAGTGGGGCTGATGTCATTTTAACGTCCCAAGCAGTGCCAAGAATTCTAAGCTCCGTATCAAGATTCAGTGCAAAACCCCCACAAACTCACAACTTGTTCTTGTGGAAAAATTAACTTTTATGGAAAATATGCATGGGAACATGCCAGAGGAGTGTGTTGCTTTATTTCTTTTATTAATTTTGAATACATTAGTTCAGAGAGCAGTCCCATTTTAGCATCAGCTGCCTCTATCCAAGAAACTGAAGCTAGCAAACACTGGAGGCGAGGGAACTGTGTTTTTTTGTAAAATAAGTCGTTAGATGGGAAGAGCTGTTCGAGTAGGAAGGGGTGTGGGAAGGCTCCGTGGGATGACTGAGTTAAAGCTTTTTACTGGTGACATGTCTGAATCATGATCAGATGCACCTGAATGGAACAGCATCACTAGCTATTATAACTCTGAATGCGTCAGTGGTGGGATCGCATGTGGCTCCTATGGTAAAGGTTACTCCTATCTGTCTTGCTATAGGACTACCTTCACTGTTTCTTATAACTTTGTCAGACTTGAACAGTTTAGACTGAGTTCTTCCAACTTGATTGTCTGCCTTGGGCTAAGTTCTTTTCTGGAAAATCTCAGCCAAAACTGTCCAGCCAATTTTGTTCATTCCAAGAATGAACATAGGGAAAAAGGAATTGTTGTCCAACTCAAAAAAAAAAAAAAGAAAGGAAGAAACACGAGGGGGGAACCTGGTGATCCTTTCCTTGGATAGTTCTTATCCCTCTGTGCTTTGGAGTTGAGATCTGAAATTTGGCAGCTTTGTGTAAGAATGTGATTTTTTTTTTTTTTTACTTTATAAATCTCCTCCAATTTGGCTTAGTGGTAGCCTTTGAAGGGAAAAAATAGCAACTTATTAGGGATGTGCTAGGGCTGAGTAGTCAAAATCCACTGGGATTCCTTCCCACATGAGCGAACTCAGCCCAGCATCCCAACAGCTCCCAGTGCCAACCTCAATGCTCCTGTACAAACACTCAGTGCAACCAAGTTTCTGCTGTCCCTACTGCTTCCCCACAGCTCTGCAGGGACCAGGCTACCTGTATCCTCTCCCTACAGTGTGAGAATGGCCCCAGCTCTAGAAGCAGGATAAAGATGTGCTGTCCATGTAATGCTGTTCAGGGCAGAGGTGTTGGTCAATGAAAAGGCAGTCACAGGTTCACAGGTTACTCAGAGTTGGAAGGGACCCACGGGATTATCTAGTCTAACTCCCCACCAACTATACCATGTCACTGAGCTCCTCATTGAGTCTTCTCTTAAAAACCTCCAGGGATGGCAACTCCACCACCTCCCTGGGCAGACCATTTCAATGAGAGATCACTCTCTCTGTGAAAAACCTCTTCCTAACATCCAGTCTGAACCTGCCCTAGCATAGCTTAAGGCCGTGTCCTCTCCTTCTGGTGTCATTAGCCTGAGAGAAAGATTCACACCCACCTGGCTGCAACCTCCCCTCAGGTAGCTGTAAACAGTAATTAGGTTGCCTCTGAGCCTGCTCTTCTCCAGGCTGAACAGCCCCAGCTCCCGTAGCCGCTCCCCATAGAGCTTGTCCTCCAGTCCTTTCACCATCCTTGTCGCCCTTCTCTGGACCCTCACAAGCAGCTCAGCATCCTTCTTAAACTGGGGAGACTAGAACTGGACACAGTACTCAAGATGTGGTCTGACCAGCGCCGAGTACCGGGGAAGGATAACTTCCCTAGTCCGACAGACCACACTGTTCCTAATACAGGCCAGGATGCCATTGGCCTTCTTAGCCACCTGGGCACACTGCAGGCTCATACTGAGTTTTTTGTCAATCATTACTCCTAAATCCCTCTCCATTTCACCACTCTCCAGCCACTCATCCGCCAGTCGGTAGCGATGCATGGGGTTGTTCAGGGAACAATACACTTCAATTCTTTACTGGCGCAGCCAGGCAGTGAACAGGGACCCTGGGGATTCTGGGCTAAGGAAACATCTAGTACTGGGATGCTAAAGCTGAAGGATTGCACAGGACTGGGATGGGGAGTACATGGTACAAGACCCTGTTACTGAATGTCCACTGCTGGGATGTGAAGTTGATGGAAGCTCTGCCTCAAGCATGCCCAGTGTGCCTGATGCTGAACATTCCCACACAGTCCCAGCCCCAGCTATGAGCGTTGGTCACCCCTTGGTCTCAGCTCATGATCTTGAACACTGGCCTGTGGGTCCCATGAAGCCTGCTGTGGTGGAGGCGGGCATGGGTCTTGCTGCAGGGAAGGCCCATCACTGTTGTGGGGTAAAACTGGGATGAGCAACCAAGACTGACCCCTGAAAAATTGGTGTCTGGTGCAATCAAGCTGGCTGCTTACATGCCTGTCTCTCTTTCCATTTTGTTCAAGTGGGTAAAGAACCACTATATCCTTGATGGAAGTACCAGAGCATCCAGATACTGAATCACCGAATCAGCTAGTCTGGAAAAGACCACTGAGATCATCAAGTTCAACCTCTGACCTAACACCACCTTGTCTACTAGACCATGGCACTAAGTGCAGCCTTTTCTTAAATACCTTTAGGGACAGTGATTTCACCACCTTCCTGGGCAGCCCATTCCAATGACTAGTCACTCTCTCCATAAAGAACTTCTTCCTAATATCCAACCTAAATCTCACCTAGTGCTGCTTAAGACTGTGCCCTCTTGTCCTATGGCTGGTTGCCTGAGAGAAAAGACCAACCCCCACCTGGCTACAACCTTCTTTCAGGCAGTTGTAGAGAGCTATAAAGTCTCCACTGAGCCTCCTCTTCTCCAGGCTGAACAACCCTAGCTCCCTCAGTCGCTCCTCACAGGACTTGTGCTCCAGTCTCTTCACCATCCTTGTTGTCCTTGTTTTGACATGCTCCAGCACCTCAACATTCTTTGTAAATTGAAGGGCCCAGAACTGGACACAATACTCAAGGTGTGACCTAACCAGTGCCAAGTACAGGGAAACAATCGCTTCCCTAGTTCTGCTTGCCACAGTATTCCTGATACAGGCCAGTATGCCATTGACCTTCTTGGCCACCTAGGCACACTGCTGGCTCATGTTCAGTTTCCTGTCAATCAGTACCCCCAGGTCCCTTTCTGCCTGGCTGCTTTCCAGCCACTCTGTCCCCAGCCTGTAGC
>WEKX01019411.1:713396-746021 GCA_013390025.1 Pitta sordida
GTCTGAACCTGCCCTAGCATAGCTTAAGGCCGTGTCCTCTCCTTCTGGTGTCATTAGCCTGAGAGAAAGATTCACACCCACCTGGCTGCAACCTCCCCTCAGGTAGCTGTAAACAGTAATTAGGTTGCCTCTGAGCCTGCTCTTCTCCAGGCTGAACAGCCCCAGCTCCCGTAGCCGCTCCCCATAGAGCTTGTCCTCCAGTCCTTTCACCATCCTTGTCGCCCTTCTCTGGACCCTCACAAGCAGCTCAGCATCCTTCTTAAACTGGGGAGACTAGAACTGGACACAGTACTCAAGATGTGGTCTGACCAGCGCCGAGTACCGGGGAAGGATAACTTCCCTAGTCCGACAGACCACACTGTTCCTAATACAGGCCAGGATGCCATTGGCCTTCTTAGCCACCTGGGCACACTGCAGGCTCATACTGAGTTTTTTGTCAATCATTACTCCTAAATCCCTCTCCATTTCACCACTCTCCAGCCACTCATCCGCCAGTCGGTAGCGATGCATGGGGTTGTTCAGGGAACAATACACTTCAATTCTTTACTGGCGCAGCCAGGCAGTGAACAGGGACCCTGGGGATTCTGGGCTAAGGAAACATCTAGTACTGGGATGCTAAAGCTGAAGGATTGCACAGGACTGGGATGGGGAGTACATGGTACAAGACCCTGTTACTGAATGTCCACTGCTGGGATGTGAAGTTGATGGAAGCTCTGCCTCAAGCATGCCCAGTGTGCCTGATGCTGAACATTCCCACACAGTCCCAGCCCCAGCTATGAGCGTTGGTCACCCCTTGGTCTCAGCTCATGATCTTGAACACTGGCCTGTGGGTCCCATGAAGCCTGCTGTGGTGGAGGCGGGCATGGGTCTTGCTGCAGGGAAGGCCCATCACTGTTGTGGGGTAAAACTGGGATGAGCAACCAAGACTGACCCCTGAAAAATTGGTGTCTGGTGCAATCAAGCTGGCTGCTTACATGCCTGTCTCTCTTTCCATTTTGTTCAAGTGGGTAAAGAACCACTATATCCTTGATGGAAGTACCAGAGCATCCAGATACTGAATCACCGAATCAGCTAGTCTGGAAAAGACCACTGAGATCATCAAGTTCAACCTCTGACCTAACACCACCTTGTCTACTAGACCATGGCACTAAGTGCAGCCTTTTCTTAAATACCTTTAGGGACAGTGATTTCACCACCTTCCTGGGCAGCCCATTCCAATGACTAGTCACTCTCTCCATAAAGAACTTCTTCCTAATATCCAACCTAAATCTCACCTAGTGCTGCTTAAGACTGTGCCCTCTTGTCCTATGGCTGGTTGCCTGAGAGAAAAGACCAACCCCCACCTGGCTACAACCTTCTTTCAGGCAGTTGTAGAGAGCTATAAAGTCTCCACTGAGCCTCCTCTTCTCCAGGCTGAACAACCCTAGCTCCCTCAGTCGCTCCTCACAGGACTTGTGCTCCAGTCTCTTCACCATCCTTGTTGTCCTTGTTTTGACATGCTCCAGCACCTCAACATTCTTTGTAAATTGAAGGGCCCAGAACTGGACACAATACTCAAGGTGTGACCTAACCAGTGCCAAGTACAGGGAAACAATCGCTTCCCTAGTTCTGCTTGCCACAGTATTCCTGATACAGGCCAGTATGCCATTGACCTTCTTGGCCACCTAGGCACACTGCTGGCTCATGTTCAGTTTCCTGTCAATCAGTACCCCCAGGTCCCTTTCTGCCTGNTTGTAGAGAGCTATAAAGTCTCCACTGAGCCTCCTCTTCTCCAGGCTGAACAACCCTAGCTCCCTCAGTCGCTCCTCACAGGACTTGTGCTCCAGTCTCTTCACCATCCTTGTTGTCCTTGTTTTGACATGCTCCAGCACCTCAACATTCTTTGTAAATTGAAGGGCCCAGAACTGGACACAATACTCAAGGTGTGACCTAACCAGTGCCAAGTACAGGGAAACAATCGCTTCCCTAGTTCTGCTTGCCACAGTATTCCTGATACAGGCCAGTATGCCATTGACCTTCTTGGCCACCTAGGCACACTGCTGGCTCATGTTCAGTTTCCTGTCAATCAGTACCCCCAGGTCCCTTTCTGCCTGGCTGCTTTCCAGCCACTCTGTCCCCAGCCTGTAGCGCTGCAGGGAGTTTTTGTGTCCAAAGTAAGGACTCAGTGCCTGGTCTTGTTGAACCTTGTGCCACTGGACTAAGCCCATGTATCCACTGTAGATCCCTCTGTAGATCCCTCCAGCATATTGATATTACCCCCTAACTTGATGTCATCTTCAAATTTATTAATAGACTCAATACTCTCATCCAGATCATCAGTAAAGATATTAAACAGGATAGGGCCCAACACTGATCCCTAGGAATTGTTATTGTATTTCCCAGTGTTGGTGAAATCAATAATTCTTATTAAGAAGAGGACTTCGTAAGAAAATAAAGCATAGGACCACACTGAACTCTAAGGAAAAGAAAAAAAGTTCTATATAACATTGCCAGTGAAGACAGTCCATCCTGTACCATGGGATAAAGCTGAGACCTCTGGAAAAATACTGCATAATCATCTAATTAACAAGTGTATCATAACTCATAGTACAAAGGAGCCCTAATTCTGGCATCTCTTCCCTCTTGGATTTTTCAGTCATAACAGTACTCTTATAGCCTATCTTTGTATGCAATGCATATGCAATATTTGGAGACAGATGGTGAAATCTCAGTGTTCATTGTGCCACTTGACGTGATTTCCACATCGAAAGGTAGGGAGCTGCCAAGCTGTCTGCTTCTTTCCACTCCTGCTGGAGTTGCAGGGAAAGGTGATTTCCTTCCCTTCTTTTATGACTATGGACAATGAAGCATCCTGAACAGCCTCTCCTTCCATAAAGACAGGCAGTGAAATTTCATCGTCTTCATAAGCTCTTCGCACCCCACGCACACATCAGGAGTCAGTTCTGCAAGACTGTGTGGAAACAAAGTCCAGAAGAACAAGAACTGATAATGTGAGAAAGCTAGTGCTAGCCTACAGACAGCTATTGAGAGAGAAAGAAGTTCTAAGAGCTGTGAGACAGTGCTGGCCAGAGTGGCAGGCAGTGCTGGCTGCACACCAGCAGCCCGACCTTTGTCTATGATGTCACAAGCAGGGATATGCAGGACAACTGAAACAAAACAGAAAGGAGTGGTGGATCCTTATGGACTTCTGCTCCTGGTGTCATGGAAGAAAATGGACATCCATAACCTTTGATGTTGGAGGAGTGTGAATGAGTGGAACGGAGACCGACATTCAAAGGACAAGGGATACTTTGGGAATGTCCTTGTGGGAGTTGTCTCAAAAACAATAAATCCAGAAGGGTGTTGCTGTTACAACTTTGATGAGATGATTAAAAGTAGGGTGCAACATCATGAATGAAGCAGTCAGGTCTATGCATAAACTTTCTCACATAGATCTGAAAGAGCTGTTATCTCTTCACCTGCATCCTGGATGGTCCAGCCAGCTCCTTCCATTGCACACAGTCCAGGGAAAGAGTCAGGACACCGCACAAGGGCTAACCCCAAACCTTGATCTGCTTGAGGATCATATGTCACTCAGAGAATCTCACCTCCATTCCTAGCTTATCTACTGGTGTTATCCCATGCACTTACTACAGCTTTGGTCTGAATTAAACCAGTATATGTGACACGACTAGTTCAACAATCACTGCACTGTGCCTTGGGTCTTAGCCTTTTCTGGAAACTAAAGTACATATAATTAATTCTGTGGTTCCTCAATGAACAAAATAGGACTTTTGCGTAATTCTATTTTGTATTTGTTTTCAAATATTCATGAGTCATGAACTGCTTTATCTCAGAAATTAATGTGTTTTTTTCCCAATTTATCAGTTTTTACCTACTTTGCAGACCCCATGTTTCCACAGATTGCATGAACCAGGTCTTCTGTCCTCAGTCATGCCAGAGTCTTCAGCTTTTGAATGTGGTTGTACAGTAACACTGAGGTCTCCAGATCCTGTGGCTGGAGACATTCAGATTGATCCCAAACCTGAGAAAAGGTTGCTACTTTCCTGCAGCTGCACTGCAGTTATAACGTTGTATTATTCTGCTGTTCAGTGATGTGGGTTAAGATGGAACATCGATGAAGTTTGTTCATGAATGGGTGTGCATATTTTTTCTCCTACCAATACACAGTCCTGTTGGAGTACTCTTGTAGTGACCATCTTGGTAACACAAATAGTGCTCTCTTATATAAATCATGTCCTACTTCATGCAGGGGATCTGCCATGTCTTCAGATGCATTTATGAAATATGTGTCACCTGGGCTGCACTTTGGAAAAGTGATTTATTTGGTGCTCTACTGTCTTGCAATTCCAATACAGAAGGGGAGTGAATATGCAGTCACATAAGGAAAGAAAAACACATTTCTAACAAGGCAAAGGCCTTACCTTTTTTTTTTTTTTTTAAATAAAGGAGGCTAGTACAGGATGAGGAAGATGAACATTTCAGTCTTTTACATTGGTGAAAACTATTCGGGAAACCCCTACCCAGATATAAATTCAGGTTTCCCACACTGAGAAAAGTGTTGCGGGTTCCCCGAAGTCTCTTTTCATTAATTCATTTATAACACTCTTGTGAATCCCATTGTTCAAGACTATGTAGAAAACTTATGACACACAGAGATTCCTAATAATCTCAAACTCATTGAGGGCTTTTGACTGCTTATGGTGTTTTAGTATGTTATCACTTTCATTTAGATGTCTCAGCAGTGAATTTCTTTTGTTTTCTCTTCTTTTCTGCTACTACCAGATAGCTGTTCATGTCCTCAGCAATGTCTACTTGGAGGGCTGGAGGCACCTCCTTGTATCTCACCTACGACAGTGCATAGCATTGAGTTTTGGCTGTGCCAAGCTCATGGCACAAGGTAAATCCAGCTCACCACACACAATAAACTCATCCAAGTCACCATCCCTAAACCTCAACCAAATCAAGCAGTGTTTTAAAGTGACCCTGTGTTGCAAAAATCCACTTTAGTATAGTGGTGAGTGTCCTCGTCTCCCAGTTCTCTTCCGGGAGGCAGTGGTGCCATTTAAGAGTTGGACTCTATGATCTTTGTGGGTCCCTTCCAACTCAGAATATTCTATGGTATCTGTGATTCTGTAATGTGCAGCCCTCTAGCATCAAGGCTGTGACTGTATGTCCATCACAGACTACCCAATACATGAGATGGGTCATGCATGACCAGCCATAACTCCCCCTTTTTCCCTTTCTACTTGAGCACACAGTCCTGCTGCTGTATCTTGGGTTGCAGCAACCTCCAGAGCTAAACTCTGCAGTTCCATCCCCAGCCATCTCATCAGGAAAAATGCCAATGAGGCTTGCAGAATGGCTTTCTCACACAGCACATCCACTGCTGTGACTGGCAGGGTTTGGACCTTTGCTGCACATTGGAATTAGGTAGAAATGAATCTCAGAGAAACAAAATCAAAAGAAATTGGGTTCTCCTCCTCCAACGCCTTTGCTCATAATGGATTGTTTTGGCCTCTTGCATATGTGTAATCAAACACTGCTGCTTTTCACATGCTACAGCTCACTGTGTTTAAATTGAGAGGAATCTCCCTTAAATATTTATTTAAACAATAACATCCCTTGAGCTTATTATAAATTGCTTTGCAAGATTGACTCCAAATGCTTTTTAAAAAAATTATTCACAATATTTGATGAGAATTTTTCATTTACTTAAAATGCTACACTTTTCTGCCTGACCACGGTGCTGTGGGTCAGCACCTTCTGCCAGGGCTGCAGATCCCACAGGTCAGAAAGCCAGTGCCTACTCCACAGGACTTAGGAACCCAGCCATCAAGTCATGACAGCAGCTCCCAGAGTTGCAGGGCAGGGGTTCAGCAGTCATATTGGTTTTAGCCCAGGAATTCAACCAACCTGTACCTTCCAGGAATAGGCTCCTTTCAGACACAGATGCTCAGTTTCAGAATGCTCTGATAGCCATCTCTTCCTGCTGATACTCGGCTGGAAACACTGCAATACCAGCTCTCTGTGGCTTGCAACAGATGAGGAGATGGTGTTAAGCTGAGGGTGCTAATACCTTTCAATAGCATTTAAATTGTAACTTCATAGCCTGCAGTGCTGGGAATCTTCTGAGCAAAAGACCCTAAACACAGAAAACACACAACATGCTCTGAAGTACTTGGTTGGAGTCTGCAAATCTAAGAAGGACTCACCATAAAAAATAGAAATATTTTTGTATTGTACGTGAAAGAGAGCAGTAAATCTCTTCACTTAGCAGGTCATTTTTTGTATTTAATTTTATCTAAAGGTGAACTTTCACTGAAGTGTTGGTTGTATTAATGTTATCTGTTAAAATATTTGCCCTACATTATCAATGTTTAAGACTAAATAGTGGAGAGCTACAGTCCTTCTGCATTTCTAATTCCATATTCTTCCAGTATCTCTATCAATCAGTTATTGGCAAAATCCTCATAGTCAACATGGGTTTGGGTAGAGATTGGATTACTCATCAGCTAAAGTAAGTGCAAATAAGATAATTCATTATGCTGCTTGTTAGCTATAATTGAGGCTCATCTCCTCATTCTAGGCTCTGTGTGGGTTTAATCACAGAAGCTAAACTGGGGAGAAGTACCAAAGCTTCTCTGAATCATTTTTATTCTTGCCTCCCTTCTTTATTATTAATTACATCAAGACATATCTCCAAGGAGACCAAGAGTGATGCCATCAGCCTGCTGTTTCATAGGTCCCCCCGAAACCTTCACCGGCTTTCCTGAATGCAGCACTCTTCGGCTGGTGCCTTGGAAGAGGCAGGCTGCATTTTGCTCAAGATCTTTCTTGTTCTGAGTGCAGATTTCAACAGGCTAAACAAAAAGATAGAGCCTTTTAAGAGTGAATGCTACCGGTGAAGCTGGGAGATAATCAGCCTTTTCTGGTGGCTGAAAATGATTGCAGAAACAGTTTTGAACATCAGGAGGACATTAAATATTACTGTCCTCCCATGGTGAATGCAATAGTGGAACGTCTGCCTCAGACATATTTTTCCTTTTTCCGGTTTGAGCTGGAAAGATCTCCTTGTACTTTTCTCTCCATTAGGAGAGAAGGCCATCAGCAGCAACATGGATGAAGTATCACAGTTCAATAATTTCAAATCAATACTTCATTACTTTGCTCTCTTCAGAAGAAGCACATTTTTCTCTGTGTGGTTGTGTAGGGCCTTTATCCTGCTCACATCCAACAAGACATCTTGTGTCAGTGTTAAGGTCAATTCCCTCTCCCATTCTTTATCCATAGTATCTGGAGGAGACCTTTGAGAATGAATGTGTCTGAAATAGCACTTCCAGAATAAAGTCCCCTTGTTAAATTTCTTGCCTGTACTAGTCAAGCTGAACAGCTACGTTGTAGCAAGTTTTTCTTCCCCTCCTTCCAGGCTTTTGCCTGATACTTAGCTACTGAGCGTGGGGTTTCCATTTCCTGGGAACTTCTGAGAGTCATACCTTTGTCCATAGTCAGGTCAGAAAGTCAGACTGCAGGGAACTGCATAGCCCTGCAACTGTTGTTTCAGACGTGTCAGGTCACTTAATTCAGAAGCAAAACATTTCTGTAATGGAAGGTATTCATCCAGGAGAGAGACTTTGGTGGTGTGATCCAAAGCATTGCAGCAGAAGTCCTATCTCCTCCTGGAAGCCCCTGGAGACCTGAAGTAAGGCACTGAGAAATGCAAGACTGAGGGAAGCAGTCATGTACCATTACCTAAAGCTGAGCCAGAAGAAGCAAGCCCACTCCTTTCACTGTACTCTTGTAAGGACTGGAGCTGCCTCCTGGACATGGTGATACTCACTTGCCAACCTCCACTCTCTTAGATTTGGAGAAGGAGCTTGAAGCGTGATGCTCCACATCTATGCTGGTTGTCCTACCCACAAAACCAGCTGTTTCCTTCTATGCAGTAAGTGCTGGAGGGTTGTAGACAGCCTAGGTATGGGGCAAAAGCAGAATGAGGAATGGTGACCACTGTACCAAGACACCCCTGAAGAGGTCTTAGATGTTTGCACAGCCAAGATCTGCTCAAAGAAACATTGTTTTAATTCAGCCATGTTTGTGTGGCTTTATGAGCACTGAAACAACACTGTTGTTATTTATTAGGCAGAATACTGCCCAGTTCTGGGCCTGAACTCTCCAAACCAAAGCCCAGTATATATAAGCAAATGCCTCTTTCCAAACAGCATCCACCATTAATCACAGCACTGTAAATTGTTTACACAAAACTGCAGACATCATAACTTATGAAATAACCCTCTTGTCAGTCAGATAAGTAAATATTTCAAAAGAATGTGAACATCATGGCAAACTCGAACTGCTTAGTCCAGCTCCAAATGGATCCAAATTAGCAAGCAACAAGATTTGCCCTGCCTTTGATGTCCCTGCTCCAAATCAGGTTGAGAAGACATCTGAAAACAAGAGTCCCTAAGGGCGGCTAATGCAGTTTTAAAGATGCTCAACCTTCTGTAGAGGTAACAGGAGAAAGAAAACCCTAGAAAGTCTTTGCAAAGAAACTGTCTTCTTGAAGCTGTTAATTTGAACTTGTCAGACCCTTCCCCGCCTGGACCATGTCCTCCTCTCTTAATCCAAACAAATGAAGTGGATGTCAGCAAGTCTCTGCTGCAGAAAGGATTGAGTGTTCATTGCTTGGGCCATAGCTAGAGACTGCAGGGGTGGGTCTCACGCAGTTGGTGAAATGGATCATGGCAGCACCTTCACACAACCACCTCTTGTTTCAGGCAGCCATCCCACAGGCTTTGGGCATGAGAAAGGGAATAGTGCTCATATCAACTCCCATACTTCCATTACCTGCCTGTGGTAAGTCTCCATGCTTTTGAAAATAGACCATTGCAGTTAACTGCTTCAGAAACATTTGGAAACATAATTTTATGAGGTATTTGTTTACAATAATTTCCAACAATTATTTGGGATCTTTATTCCTTTCGAGTTCACTGAATTGTACCAGTTCATCTTCTTTTCAAAAAGATTATGTTACAGACAGGAATGCGGAATTGAAAGGACCTGAGTCTTTGCAACAGGAATTTGTTTTGGAAGCAAGCGAGTTGGAAGCAGAGGAAACGGGCAGCCCACCAAGGGCTTCGGCAGGATTATCCTACCCTTTCAGCAAGCCATAGCCAGGGCAACTCATGAACTAGGGCTAGGCCTGCTTCCAGCTGGGGGTAGGGACAGACTGACTGCTCTTACCAGCAGTTTAATACAGCAGGGGATCTAGTCATGTTGTTTGAGACCTCATCTGAAAAATCCCTCAGGCACAGACCTCACTAATGTGAATCATAGAATCATAATGTAGAATCACAGAATATCCTGAGTTGGAATGGACTCCCAAAGATCATTGACTCCAGCTGTGGCAGTGCTGGAAACCTTTGCATGGGCGAAGCTGACTGTAGTCTGCTGCTGTTGGGTTTCTGGGGTTCTGAGGAGGGGGCTCTTCCACACAGAGACCCAACAAAGGCCAGGCACAAAATTCATTATCAGCTGAAAATTCAGATTGAGGTTAACCTGGTGCTGAGTCATTGGCTAAATTGCATGTTTGGCATTTACTCGTTTGGTACCTGTCTGGAACCTTCTGTTCTGCACTTTCTTTAATATGATTTTAGTTCTTAATCTTTTGAGTTACCTGAACACCGGCTGTTGCCGGTGCATCTGGCTAGTTTTTGTAAAATATTTGTTTCCTTGCAATGTGTGTATCACTTATTTAATGTCAGAGGCATGTGTGAGGCTGTCCATGCTGGCAAAATGGCAGGGCTTTCATCCCAGGACTAAATTAAATGCGGCCAAGACAGCACAGTACAGACATAAATAAAACATAGGTTGCAGAGACCAACTGTCAGTGGTTCTCAGTTCCTGAAATATCTGTTCCTGTTTGTGCACAACCATACTTACTGGTACTCCTGCTCAATGTATTCAGTATAAAATGATGATTGACTGAGAAAAAAACCTTAAAACAAACCCTAAAAGTAATTTCTTACTGTAGTAGCACAAGTGGGGAGATGCAGAGGGAAAATGGCAAAAGGCTGCTGAACTGAGCCAGTGGCACACGGACCAATGTGAAATGCCGTCAATATGTTCATGTCCCACAGACTCAGAGAGGTTTCACACATTGGAGTAAATGTTTCCCAATTTCTAGACATGCATAACAGAAAAAGACAGCATGCAGAAGGAAACA
This sequence comes from Pitta sordida, assembly GCA_013390025.1. Classification (NCBI taxonomy): domain Eukaryota; kingdom Metazoa; phylum Chordata; class Aves; order Passeriformes; family Pittidae; genus Pitta; species Pitta sordida. Next base: position 723,622 of record WEKX01019411.1, read on the forward strand.
TATCCTGGGAATCTGCCAGAAAGAAAGGTGCTATTTTTCAAAAGAAAGCTGGAAACACTCCAGCTCTGGATCCATATCCAGCTCTAGCTTCCAGCCATGAACACTAATGTGCACTATTGCAGACACCACCTAAGTACCACTGCTCTTACGGGCTACATACCTGTACAGCATTGCTTATGTGGCTGCCAATGAACGGGGTGTCCCAGTGCTCTGGGTGTACCTGTGGACATTACAGGAGGAATAGCCTCGCACCACTTGGAGCCTCAAAGGACTCCCACACTGTGCAGGACCTCACAGCTCACATAGCCCATCACAGTTTTGCCCCTTCCTCCATACTGGGGCAAGGGATGAACCATGTTTTCCATGAATCTCTGCCATCCTGGGATACATACTCTACTGTCTTCTTCCTGAGTAGGTGATGCGCTGGTAACTCTGCTACTTTAGGCTTTGTTGCAAGACGAAGGCACTGTGCAGCTGTCTCTGTGTTAGTGTTCCTATTGACCAGCACCTATAACAGCAAGTCTGCAGTGGAGGTAGATTTGCCCTCAACTAAGTATATTTCTTATCTTCGTTGCAATGTGTCACTGTTTTCTCAGGCATTAGTGATTTCTTTCTCCCCGTCTTAACATTGTCTGTGATTTCTGTGTCATGAGGGGGAGTATTGTCAGACCGCATTCTCATGATGGGAGAGGCAGAAAATCCGTTCTCTATGTCATGTGACCTTGGCTTCCAATACCACAAAGGATTTCTTCAAGCCCTGCTCATTATCTTGTTTTATACTTTAAAAGAAAAATGAAAATGCTAGTGACAAATGGCCTCATTTATCACATTTAATTGACTGACTGTTCTTTTAAGCCTCTGAAACACACACTTTGGGCCAAAGTGCTGGAAAAAGAACATGCCATTTACCCTGGTCTGCTGCCAGGTCACATTAAAAAATGTTCAGGAGGTGTTTTCCAGACTAGTACATGAAGCGGGAGTCAGTGGGTGCACTCTTACCCCCTCACCATTTCCTCCTGGTTTCTACCAACTCTAGCACTGTCAGTCCTTTCATAATCAAGGAGTGGAAATGGGATTGGAGTGAAATTCTTATGGGAAGAGTGAACCAATTTCAAAGTTTTATGTGAAAGGTGTCAGTTCTTCCCTGTTTGACTAATGGAGTACCTAGAATGGAACCTTGGGGGTCTCCCTTCACCCCAGAAGTAACAATAGAACTAACCAGCATTTTCAGTGACAACTTGGGCAACGCAAAAATGAAACAATGAGCTTGTTGCAGCTACGGCAGGTGTTGTGCTGGCTTGAGGTTGCAGGAATGAGAAAATGGAAATAGGGATTGAAAACCCCAAAGATGCACATTGGAAGGGATGAATGCACATCTCTGCTCAGTGTCCCTGAGCCAGGCCCCAAGGACCTGCAGGTTGTGATGGGTCATGGGCTGCCTGAGTAACTATAATGTCATGCTGTCGCAAACAAACCCCACATACACCATTTTGCAGTAACCATAAACAGAAATGCAGTGTGTAAGACATAACCCTTCCCTTCATTCAGCTTCCCTTTATACTTGCTACTGTGAGGCTGCAACTAATTATTTTTTTTTTTTATGGATGGAGATGCTATTCTTCAAGAAAGTTGTATAGTGGTATGTGCGGAAAGGTAGGCTAAAGAAACTGGGTTTGATTAAAAAAAGAGATGTCTACAGGGAGAAAAAATTTCTTTCAAGCACATAAGGGGCTGAGTGACAAGAAAATAATAAACTGTTCTCCATCCCTGCTGTAGATATCAGTCACATGCTAAAATTTCAATGAGAGTGTCTACTGGGTCTGGCTGAGAGGGAGTTAAGAAAGATTTAAGACAGGTTTAAGAAATGCTCCTAATAGTGTAGTAAAACACTGAAATACCTTCTCTCAGGAGACTGTGGAGATTCTGTTATTAAAAGTTTTTAAAAACTTGCTATCCAGACAGCTGTAAGGACTGACCTAGACATGAGGTGGAAGCATGGACTGGAGTCAGCTTCAGCCCCTGGTGACCTTTTCCATGACATTTTCATCATAGTCTTATAAATTTAATTATAATTTTCATCATACTTATAAAGTACTAAAAACATCACCCTAGTTTCTAAACTGACCCCAGAAAAGGTTTGACTTTAGAGAGCCTGCCTACAGTTTGAAGATGGAAACCTTTTGACTCCTTTCCCCAGCCCTACCCTCAGACAACCTGCTCAAGGAGGCCAATGACCCTGAAAGTCACAGAAAACTTCTCTCCTGTCCTAAACTGGCCCAGGACCCCCAAGCTGTAAAGCACAGTGGAAAAACCCTTGTCCCAAGAGACAATGAGGTCCCATGCCATGCGAGAGCCATTCCCACATTCCTGCTCCTTCCCATGGCAGCACACACAGGGCATCCCCAAGCCCAGTGACACCCTTCAAGGCTGCTCCCCCTCTGCAGAGACCTGGTCCCTTCATAGCCCTAGGCACCTGACATTGACCACTGGGGAACTTGGCTTTGCAACCTACATAAAAGACTGACACAAGTCCTGCTGTCCTGATTAGCCACCCATCTAATCCCTGTGATGCCACCTGGGTTTGTGTGGCAGGATTTGGCCCACTGCTGAAGAGCTCTGGGTTTTATCCCCCAGCCTCTGGCCAGTGGTGGCAGGAGACGGCTGCATGTGTGAGCCTGCAGTAGGAGCCTGCAGTGGGGTTTTAGACACCCAGCAAAATTCACTGCCAAGTTTTGATCATCTTGGTGGGAAAATGAGAGAGAAAGGTGTTTCCCCCAGAAGGCAGAAAAGCCCCACCATGCAGTTCCTCTTTAACTACACAGGATATACATAGGTTTGGTTAAATCTATATGTATAAATAGATAAATATTGCAATTACACTGTTTTCATATTTTCTACAAGTACAGTTTCTGGAGCTAAGACATGTTACATATGTGGCAGGGGGAGGAAAGGAAAAGAAGGAAGGAGAGGAAACTGCTGTTGCGCACAGTGGCTCTCCTCTAACCCCCATTTTTAACACTGATGGAATGCACCCGGCGACTGCTCCTACTATTTAAGGAAAAAGGTTCCTATACAAAATCCTGCGGTTTTGAAGTGATCCTTTTATAGGCATAAAGAGATTTTTCCACATCCCTCTATTTGATTTCTTGTTTTTACTCGGACCTGGCTACTTAAATAGATATTTGCAGACTATCATGCAGTGGAATCAGACACTCCATTCCTATTCTTGGTACTAGAGTTCAAATATCCCACCAATTTACCACATAAAGCCATGGGGATGCAAACTGAAGTCAGTTTAGCTGTAGGGCAGTGTAGGAGAGTTGAATTGGGTCCCACACCCATCCTAAGGGATTTTGAGTTGGCAGTGACCCATCACAGAATTGAACGCGCTGTATGTTCCACAGTGGGATCACATACTCTTGGGCTTCTCAGTGGTCATGAATTTTAATGGTATTTTTAATCTTCTTGATTTGGAATAACTATATGTTAACCTTGAGTTAATAACACAGCATTTTAGAGTGCATATCCTAAACAGAAGTTGGATGCAACACACAGTCTGCACCTGGAACAGAAGTGGGAGATGTGGCATTCCGTTTGGGTCCAGAAAGAAATGAGCACATCCTGCATCCTGGACAGTGGGTTGCTGGGAGCGATGTGAGATGGGGTGGTGATGTGGAATGTCTGGGCTGTAATTACAGGCTCTCCCACAGGAAGACTTGTGCAGGCAGCACACATCACGTGTGTTGCTTTGGGTGGGAGACATGCAGCTCAAGGGCAGATGCTGAGCTGCTTGGCCTGGCTAAAATACTGGGATGTGAGGAAGCAAATCAAAGAAAGTATTAGGGAGTTACAAGTAAGTCCCTAGACATCTGAGAATTCCTTGTCTTCCTCTTCAGGTAACAACGTCCTTGAGGTAATCCAGGCACAAGTGCTAGGTTGGGGGTCTGAAAGCAGTGTTACATAGCTCAGTATTTTGTAAGGACCAACACGAGCCAAGGGATTTGCAGAGCTCCAGTAGCCACTCAGTGCCAGATGTCTATTATCTCATCACATACATATGCTGCATAACGATGCTGGCGAATACTTTCCCTCACCACCACAGAGACATGCCTGGTACCACCAGTTTGTGCCGACATAAATAACAACCTGTCCCAGCATCTCTGCTCCAAGTGCTGGGGGAAGGGGCAAGAATGTATGTGACAGATGAAAATACAACCAGGGGCTGTGCCCTTGGTTGCTTTGAGTTATGTAATTTTATCTCCATGCAACCTGAGAGGGAGTGATTTCTCCACAAACTGCATCCTATTTGGCTACTTGCACACTTACTTTTTTATGATTGTGTGGGACTAGTAACAGGGATGATGACAAAACTACTGCAAAACAGCTGAGACCCCAGTACATGTTAAAAATTTAACCTTGTATCTAGTTCCCTCTTGCCAGATGAGTTATGTTCACTTTTCTGCTTTAAAGTTATGTAAATCTCTGACTTCAGAGGAATAAATTTTGATTTACTCCCACACTGAACGAGTGGGAAATGCTGAAGCTGAATTTTGTATCAGTGGTACAGGTCTCAACTCTACAGGCTTTCATGATTTTCAATTTGAAATTATCTTTTGACTGTATATGTGGCCATGACAGAAAATTCTGTGATCCACATATGATTCCAGCTCCTCTAAAAGGAATGAGTAAGCCCAAGCAAAAGATATATTGACACAATGGGGATGAAAAATTAAGTGGTGCCTGCTCACAGAGGAATAAACTCGTAGCACCCTCCCAAATTGTGGGTGGTCTATTGTGTATTGCTCTAGTCAATGAGAACATTACACTCATACACGGAAACATAATTTGAAAAACCATCATATAAATGAACAATGAATGTATTGTAACCTCATCGTTCTCACACACTGAGCCTTGGCCCTCAGTTCTTCTTGAGTACATAGTAACCTCTTCAAAATCCTGCAATTTGATTTTAAAAAAAGATTACGGTGGGTGTTGAGTTAGCCTAGAAGTACACAAGACCATTGATGACTCTGTTTTCATCTACACAGAGCATAAGGCAACCAAATGATTTATTTTTATTGGCACTACCGGCAGATAAGCTTTCAATATTATGAAGGGCAGAACTGTGGGTTGATCCAGGCTGTCAGTCAGAGCGTGCCCAGCAAAAACCCCAATTCAGTAATTACATCCTCCTCAAGTATCTGTTGTGGAGGAAAGCTAGGATCCCTGCTTCTTCCACAGCACTCAGAAATAACCAGGAATCTTCAAGTTAACAAACGACTTGGACTGTTGGTGATTTTTGTGTTATGGCATGTCATGGGACATCATTGTTATGTTCAAATTAAAATAACAACTAAACCCTGAGACTGAAAAATATAAATTCTCTATAAAAGTTCTGAGACCTCTTGCTACCAACCCCCGTCCCAGATTTCAGTGTAGTGAGAGCAATAGCAAAGTGAGGCATCTTCACTTTGAGAGCTGCAACATGAGGAGGCTCAGCAGTCCCCAGGGAAGCCCACTGGCTTCTCCCCCTCTCCCAGCCAGACAGAGCACCATGTGCCCCCTCCCCCAGCGGTTGTCAAATCTGTTTGCAAATGTCACAACCTGCCGCATCAATCCCCTCAAACACAGCACTGCTGCACTTCACCTCCTGCCTGGGAGAGCCCCTGTGGTTATTCTCATTTCTCCCCTGCGCCCACTTCAGCAAGGCTCTCTGGTGTACAGAGCTCACAGTAACAACCTTCCCCTTGACTGTTGCTCTCCTAGTTTCCACAGAACTAAACCTTTGGGATCACCTGGACTCTGGAATTAAGAGGACAAATTTTTGATGGATATTCCCACTCTTGCCAAACTGTGGCTAATTCATCCAGACCCTCCCCTTTCCCTGAAGGACACCTTGATTATCATGCAAATTACATTTTTACCCTGTTCATCTGAGATCTCAAATGGGAAAGGATTTTTTTTAAATTAAAGATTGCTAGAAAATTCTAGCAAATAAAAAGAGCATGAATACAAATTGATGATCAGGGATGAGTATCAAATAAGATTAACAGCCCTGCAGAATTGCTGTACAGCTGTAAATTTCTGTGCCCTGGGTTTGCGTGTCTCAACAATAGTATTCACACCTTCTGGACAATAGCAGCGTACTTTGTATTCACTTCTGCTGTAGAAAAAAAGCATTGCTCCTGCAGCCTCAAGGACAAAAATAAAGACCTCTTGAAGAGCAAATCACAGCTCTGTATGCATGTACAGACACACATTCTTTGGACAGATCTGAAAGCATCTGAGGTGGAGAGCAGAGGTACTTGGACTTTTGTGACTTAAAAATGTTCTTCCCACAACTCGAGTTTTGTCACAGATTTTTTTCCAAGTCACTTATTATAGGAAAATGTTGATTTGAATAACTATCTTCCAGTGTATTTAAAATCCCCTGTAATTTAGGTCTATGATTTTTTAAAAACTAAATACTTTAAGAAATCTGAATTTCATTTGTCCACTTCTGATACCAGGTACATAAAAATTTTAAAAATATCAGAGGATTTTCTTTATATTTGGAGGTCTTTTTCCATCTTGTTTGTCCATCTCTCTCGTACCCCCAAAGGCTGGGTGACTCCTGCCTTTCCTGTATGCCTTACAAAATCATTTCACTTGAGTGGCCTCACGACCTCAACACCAACACCACTCTGGTGCAGCCTACATTTTGGAGAGAGGTGAACATACCCCTGTTCCTTCTGTGCAGGAAGGAGCTGCATCCTGGACCACACATGGGATACCCCGGTCAGACCTCTGGATGAGTACTATGCCCAGGGATGCTCCTGTGATCTTTCTCCTTCCTGTTTCTCAGCAAGAGCTTCACAAAGCTCTGAGTTTCCTCCACCTGGCACTGGGGCACAGTCAGTGCTTTCTGCTGCTGCCACATGAGATCAGGCTTCAGAAGGCAATGTGCTTTCCTTGACGAAATCTGCTTGGAAACAGTAAAGATTTGAAGGCTCCCTCAGCTGGAAAATCAAATTTGGCTTACCTGAATGTCAGGTCATCTGGGCTGGAGTTAATAAACAGATGGGGATGAATGGGGACAAACATTGGCGGAGTGGCTTGTGGGAGCCTGTCAGGTTGGTTTCCTGCAGGGTCTGGCTCTTCTTCAGTGCTGCCTTGTGCACCCCAGTGCCCTCCCAGCAGTCAGGACTTACCTGGGTGAAGGGCAGCTGGTGCTGGGGACAGACCCGGCTGGTCACATGTCCCAGACCCACGGGGACTTCACGACCTTGAAATCCCACCTGCATCAACACTGGGTGACAGTGGCTAGTTGAGCTACACATTGCCTGGTGCAGATGGACAGAGAACATAACCTCACAAGCCTCCTCTTGGTGGGAAATGCAGTTAAAACATCTAACTGGTTACTTGCACCCATCAGTCAGTGGGCCAGGACCCAGTGCTCCTGGGCTCCCAGATCCTGGTGACTGCAATATAGACTGTCTTGTGTTCCTGGGCTCATCCTACGTGCATCCCTAACCACATAGCCAAAGTCCTTGTATTTTTTACCTTCTAAAAATGTCTGTAGAGGTGGAACAAAGAAGATTATGCAAGGAAACCTTCTTATATAGTAGCTCTGAATATGATGAAGTGCTTGAGGAGAGAGTCCTGCTTTGCCTGTTTGCTCACCTCCCCAGTGAGTCCCACATCCTCTTTCCCTGGGCACATCCTGCCCAGTATAAAGTCTGAGCACTCCTATGATGAATTCAGAGTTTGTTTCCAGCATGGGAGGAGAAGGTAGACCCCTTCATGAGCCATGAGTATGTTCTGGGACTGCTTACACAGGCAGGGGTCTGCTCACACTGTCAGGAAGCTGTGCAGTGAGATACCTTGCTTTGAGAGGGAGCAGGAACAAAGACAAAAAAATCCAGAAAACAGCTGAAAATGTGATTCCTGGTTGCCATGGATGTAATCCTCCTCATAGCACCACAACACTGCGCATGAAAGAGAAACAGAAGTGGTTCAAGGCAGTCAGGGGCTCTGCCATAGGGATTTCATGATCTTCAGAGAACACATGGGGTGAAGGCACATGTTGCAAGAGGCTCCTCTAGGCAGGCATAGGTTACAACAGTTCTGCTCACAAATGTTTTGGGGCCCTGGTATTCCTGGATTTGGAATCCTTCTGCTGCCACGGCATGAGAGTCCTCAGAGCAGGGACCGTACCACTGCATCCTCCACCCCCTCCTTTTGGGTACTACATCACAAAATAGATACAGAGGGAAGGGACCTCTGGAGGTCACTTTGGGGTTCAGGTCTCTAGCCCTTACCCTGTTTGACAATCTCCTTCTATTAAAAAATAAGATTATTCTCTTCAGCTGCAAGAGGCTGAAAAGAAATATGACTCAGATCAGATTTTTTATCACTGCAGTTAGATTTTCTGTTCTGTGCAGGGGAATGAAAGGTGAAATCCCTGTAGGGAAGGATTTGCAAAATTCTGCAGGAAATTGATATTACAGATAATTGTTTCCTGCTGAGGGGATCTAATAGAACTTTGCAGAAAAGCTGCCCTTTTCAGCAATATCCACTGCAGTGTACCCAGGCACTAGCATAAATATCTGTCTCTAGGATAAATATGCTCTGCTGCACATTTTTCTCCTGTACCTGAACTCAAGTGTTGGTTAATTCCACAGGGATTTTCTTTAAAGGAGACACCATGGGGTCTGTTACCATGGAGTAAATGATAAACTCGTTAAATTGAAAATGAGGTGAAATGGTGGGTGCTTTGACCTCTAGAGCACCAAGACTTAGATTCTTAATGATATTTGTTGAGATTTACCTGTTGAAAATGGGCAGGGAAAATTGTTGACTATCTGAATAAAATCTCCCTTCCTAAGCAGAATCATGCCATGAGAATCCACTTTTTTACCACATTTGACTGAGCATAAAACCCAACACTTATGAGCAGCTCTGATAGAGTACAGTAAACCTTCATTACTTTGTGGTTCCATTATCATGGGTTTACTTCTTTGCAGAGTTTTTTCTCTGTGAAGATGTCCCTATGTTTTGTGGTACATTTGCAACTGCACGTGCACTGACAGTTATGAATATGCAAAGATAGACATCCATGAATATACAAATTAGCCCCGCCTGCCACACCACCCCCCTCAGCCTCAGTGCACTCCAGCAGTGTGCCAGCTCTGCCCCGCTTGCCGTAGTGCAAAGGGAAAGGAGGCTCCCAGCACCCGCAGGGACACTGCACTGGGAAACAAACCCACTTCTTTTGCTGCTCAGCTATGCGTGCTGGTGCTGGGATGAGCCTGCCTGCCCAGCTCATCCCAGTGCCAGGGGACCTGCCTGCCTTGCTCCCCTGGCACCAGGGCTGTTTGCTCCGTCCTGCCATGTCCTGGCATGCGTGTCTGTGGCTCCCCTCAGCCCCGGTGGACTTTGGCAGTGTGTCGGCTCTGCCTTGCTCACTGCAACGCAAAGGGACAGGAGGCTCCCAGTGCCCATGGGCACGCCATGCCAGGAAGAACACTCACTGTCCTTAGCTGCTGAGCTGTGTGCGGCGGCACTGGGACCCACCTGTGTCACTGTTCCAGCATCTCTTTGGGCGAGTAGACCTGGTCTCGCCATTCTCAGGATAGACATGATGTCTTTTCAGGTGGGTTGATGTGGTCTTGTCATCCTCGGGGTAGACATCCATATGCCAAGTCTGGTCTCAGACAACACACCTACCCCTAGAGTGTGTAAATCACACGTAAGTGTGTAAATCATCCCTGGGAAGTATGTGGGGGGACTCACACACCTCCAGGAGGGCACAAGTGCATGTTTAAACACAGCTCACACCACACTCAGCCCCCTTGGATCCCCTGTTGACTGGGCCCCACCTCACAGGCAGAAGCGAGGGTGACTGGCCGCCCACACCTGACCAGGTCCTGCAACAGCTCATCACCACGGGAATGCGGCTGGCGCAGTCAGTGACCAAGCAGAAGTTCTGAGGGTTACACCTAAAATTCCTGGAGAATCCTCAGGCCGGCCATGGCCACTTCACAGCTTTTGGCAACAGCAGCAAAATGAGTTTAAACTTGGTAACCAGTATGAGCCTGGCCCCTTCACAGTGGCAGTTGCCACTCCTGGCCCGGGTGGACACAGTGGGGTAGGACGCAAACTGGGACAGCACAGTGGGCAGGTCCCAGTGCTGGCACACACAGCCCAGAGGCAAAGGGAAGTGTTTTTTTTTCCCAGCATGGTAGGTCCACGGTCACTGGAAACCTCTCGTCCCTTTGCTTTTTGGCAAGTGGGATGGAGTCGACATACCACCATAGCATGCCAGGGATGAGTGGAGGGGCACAATGGGTGAGGATAATTTGCATATTCATGAGCTGCCTCTCTTCACGGAGCAAGGGCTTCGCGGGAGCCATGGAGACCTGTGGCCCCGCGATAATCGAGGGTCGACTGTATCTGGTTCCCAGTATTTTCAGTGTATATCCTTTATTTTGCCCTGTTGAAGTTACCCCTTAAATGCTTAAGTCAGCATTAATAGAATAATAAATATGCCAACTAGTTTAATTCTAGATTTTACCACTGTATATAGTGATGGATATGCCCATATATTTTTTTTCTAAGCCAAGACACCATTCTTGGGCTACTTTGAGCTGCAATAGTATTAACAGTGGATGGGAGAGCAGGTCCTCAGACCAGCTCTCATCTGCACTCTTCCCACTAACCTTACCAAAGCAGACCAATGGCACTCACAGGATCAGATACTGCTGTCCATTGAATGAAGCTCCCTTGCTCAGCTGTGCCTGACAGCTCTAAATTTGAAGCAGTAGAAACTTTGACCAGACAAAAAACCCTTCTGCTTATAATTATGTACCACAATAAGAGCAAAACCAAGAGCACTATGACTGTTTTATTAATAGTGTGCTTTGCTGCTCCCAACCTTTGCAAAATCTGTGTATCTGGCTTTCCAAGAATATTACTACTTGGACTTACTTTATGTGGATCATGAAGGATAAAGACATTCCTCAAAACTCACTTGCCAGCTCTGCTGCTCTGCCAGCAGCAGTAATTGAAAAGGAATCATGGTCCCTTTGAAATATGGATCACAGCATGGGTGGAGGATGGAGTCCAGCCAGACACTTATGCATGGACAGTTCTAAAGGAGGTTTATTTTCTGACCCAGAGTAGCCCTTATCTTCCCTCTTCTGCAGCTCTGCAGTTTTCCTTCTGGTGACACACGCAGGCAAAGAAGACACGAAATCCTGTCTTTGAAGTAATTTCAGAAACATGCCTCCACATTGAGCTCTCCTCCTGATTGTGGGAAGAGGTGCCAATGGCAGAAGGCTGGAGCAGTAAGTGGCTCAGATCTTGTTTTCCTTACATGTCTTGGTAAGAGCTTTATGAAGAACTAGAGCATTTTTTCAGAACTGAAGGATGCTGATGCATCTGGTTTAACACGATAAACCTTGCTTGTCATCCCAAGTTTTACTGGCTATCAGATCAGCTCATCTGTTAGATGGGTACAGTGGCTCCCTGACATCACCAGGAGTGAATGTGTTACATCGATTAAACGTTTTACAGTTCATCTTGGATTTAGGTAAACTGCAGTAACCTGAGGGCTTAATGAGGAAAACAGCTTGCGTGTGTAAAGCCCTACCTGAGATATGTATTTGAAAATTACAAGCATCTGTCACACAAACCCCCTAACTAGTTTTATCAGACAAGAGGAGAAACCTGGCAAAGCTTTATGGTCTCATGGCAAGACACATGAATGTGGCTGAAAGATGTCTGTCAGAGCACCCAGACTCGGGCTGCAGGAAGGGATGCTGCCATGCCAAAAAACCAGACTCCAGCACATGTGCCTGAGCTTGTTATCTACCCAAAGAGTTTCTTTGCAAGTAGTTAGCTTTTTCAGGAGCAGGGTGAATATCTTTAGTAGAAGAGCAAATATGCTCTCTCTTACTCTAAGTCACTGGAGTTTGATAATCAGACTTCTGTAACTATTTTGAGCCCTGTCTGGAGGAAAGATGCACATGGACAGATATGTTCTGCAATGTCATAGAAGCGTGGGTTACTGGAGAAATTTCACACCTTGTTAGGAATGCCTTTAAGTTGTTTTACACTACAGATGGTAGTATGTGTGGATTTGAGCCTAGCATCCTGTGACCCACCCATCTTCCACACATGCAGCAGATGCCAGACCTATCTCCACCGTTCCCTGTCAGGCCATCAGTAACAAGGGCAGTGGAAGAGGGATCATCCATTTTCTGTGAAGGGTATGTTCATCACTTCTATTCTTGACCCCTGTTAGGAAGTGGGAGAAGGTGAGTGTTACATGGGGCAAAACGTACTCCAGCCAGGCTAGCGGCAGCCTCTTCCCTCATCAGCATAAAGTCACTTTTGTGCTGTGCTCGTCATGACTCTCTGGCTGTGAAGTCAGCAGCACCACCAGTGGTGGCTATACCAAAGCGGGAGACCAGCACTGGCCACAGTTTCAGCAAGTTTGAGCAAGAGCAGCTGTGGCTGCTGAATTCAGAGCTCAGGGCACAGGCACAAAGCATCTGAGTGATCCTGAACACAGCTACCCCATCTACAGGGCTGGACAGCAGACACAGGACACAGGCTCCAATGGTCAGGCTCAGTCAAGACAGCAGCACCTGGAGTCAACCCAGTCCAGGTTTTTAAAGAAGTTCAGGGAAGGGGCGTACAAAAGGGGGAACCTAAATCCTTAGGCAGCTGTGAATCGCTGTCATGGATTTAGGCACCTAAGTGCTTTTTTGGACCTTATCCCAAACACTTCATTGAATGAGTGTTGCATTAACAACAGCCCAGTTAGAGGATAAACAGCAACAGAAATGCTCCAAGTTGCTCTTTTAATGGATCCTAGAATGTGAACAAATGATCACTGAAGAAACAGCTGTACTGGGTTATGGTGTCATTGCCCCAAGCTGTTTCCTTCATCACTGGTACAAGGAAACACCCCTCAGCAGAACTTCCCTTACTAACTTTATTGCAAAGCCACTGGCCTAGTGGAGTCCAGAAATCTATCCAGGCTAGTACCACTGACTTGATGTTCTTGGTTTTGAAATGGGTCTACAGCTCCCACTATCCATGCATCTGATCCTATTAAAGGGGTAGGCGGCTCCCGGCAGGTAGTGGAGGACAGCATCTTAAAAGTAGTATTGCTACTTTTGTAGGAATTGTTTGCCTCTATTCTTAAATATGGCCACTTCTAAGCACCTGAGTCATGCACTGAGCTTTGCAACTTGCTCTTCAGTTTTCCTTCTGAGAAGCGTCAAGTACATACATGGTTAGTGATGCTGCTCATGACCACTATTTCAGAGAACAGTGTCTCTTCTGTAAATTATGGGAATTAAAAGATGAGCCTGTGTGTCCCATTTTTCACTTTAGGCAAGCGTACTCTGACTTTGGAGGGTACACATTCAGGTGAACACTGCCTGCAGGGCACAACAAAAGGCAGAGCTGAAGTAAGAAGACTCAGTTCTATTTTAACTTTCTCCTTGGATTGGATGCAGCTTGACTTCTCTGATGCAGTCTGCCTGGCTGTAAGTTGCACTTGCAGGGGAGGGTTCAATCTCCTTTCAAAGAGCCGTTCATTCAGAGGCTAGCTGGCTGCTTTTCTCCCAGAACACTCCAAAACAGATTGTACAAAGGATCTCCTTCTAGATTCAGGTCTTTGTCAGGTGAAGGGAGATCTTGTGAGGTTTCACATCATCTAGGAAGAAGGATGAGGAACCCCCAGAATAAGGAATTGCCTGTGGGACTGACTGGCTTTGGGGACGGTGGTGATGTGATTAGAGAATGTGTGCAGTGTAAACGTCCCACAGCACCCTGGTCTTTTAACAGCCTGTCTCCTAAGGGGAGCCTGGATGATGCTTATGTTTGACAGTGCTGCAATATGTCCAAATATGAGGGGTGAAGCTGGAGCCAGGGAAAGAAAGCATGTGATAAATTAAGGCTTCAATTGTGTTGGATGACTGGAAATTGGCTAATGTGACACCTATCCACAAGACGGGCCAGAAAGATGATACGGGTAATTATAGACCTGTCAGCCTGACCTCAGTCCTGGGCAAAGTCATGGAACAGATAATCCTGAGTGCTATTACAAAGCACCTGCAAAATAACCACGACATTAGATCTAGTCAGCACGGATTTAGGAGAGGGAGGTCCTGCCTGACCAACCTGATCTCCTTTGATGAACTGGTGACTCACCTGGTTGATGAAAGAAAGGCTGTGGATGTTGTGTACTTGGAACTTAGCAAAGACTTTGATACGGTTTGCCATGGTAAGCTTCAGAAGAAACTCTCAGAGCGTGGGTTGGGTAGGAGCATCCTGTGTTGTGTTAGGAGTTGGTTGGATGGACAAGCTCAGAGAGTGTTGGTAAATGGTGCCACATCCAGCTGGCAGCCAGTCATTAATGGACTCCCACAGGGATCAGTGCTTGGAACTGGGGTTGTTCAGCCTGGAGAAGAGGAGGCTCAGATGTGACCTCATTGCTAATGCACATGGACACCTTTCGATTAATCTGAATGAGGCTTTGACTATAAAAAATCTTCTATTATTTTGGTGCTTGGTTCAATTTTCTCTCTGTTCATGGACAGAAGGAGAGAAAGGGAAGAATTCAGCTCGATAAGGAAAGCCTTTTGGTGTGCAAGTTTGAACTTCTCTGCCTTCCAAGCAAGATTTCTTTGTCATATCAGTATCCACTTCTACAAGATAATTAATACATTTCAACAGACTGTCAAATCCAAATATAGTCCCTGCAGACCTGCCAACCTTTATGGTGCAGGCTGACATTCTAGTGTTGGTGCTGCAATCCAACAGTTGCTGTAACTTAAAAGGTTATTAAGCAAAACTATATTTTTGTAATGCTACCTAGGTAAGTTCTTGGTACATACAAGTACTTTTCCCAAAAAGTGTCTCCTTTCCTATCACTCCAAAAAGCAATTCCAGTGGAGGCCGGGTAAGAAATGGGGATTGCATCAGTATGTGCAGAAGTGCATACATTGCTGTAAAAAAGTAAGAGAGCAAATAAGAGTTAAATTCAAGACTAAAATATATGATCCTGTGGGTCCCTTCCAACTCAGAGTAACCTGTGAAACTTGTGAATATATGCGCAAAATAAGTTTATTACTGTGGGGCTAAACCACAGCCCCACTCTCTCCTGTAAACCTGTCCAGTACAGAGTGGAAAGGAAGGAAAGCACCTTGGCAAGGTGACTCTGCACAGCTGTATTTTTCACTTTTAGGTTTCCCACATGACACAGAGGTGGGCCTGTACCACCCCCACAGATAACGCCCACTCCCTCTGTGGTTTCATAGCATAGTCAGGCATTTGGAAAAGATTTTTCTGTGAAGAATGGATTTGAGTCATACTCCTTTGACCCCATGGTGCATTTGAGATGGCCGTGACACGTCACTGCTCCTTGATAACAATTCTCCACTCTGCTCCTGCCTGCTCCCGGGTGGTGAGCTGCTCGGGGGAGGGTGCATATCCCTGGCCTCCCTCCAGAGCTCTGGGATCTGTGCAATCTCCAGTGTCAAGATGTGTTTGGATATGGAAAGCCACGGCACTCTGTTCTATATCAGATAGATAACAGGAGCATCCCCTTGCCTGAGGAGACAGATGCCTGGTGCTGGGTGTTCAGCGGACAAGGGCCAGTCTGTCTGTGGGCTTTCTGCCTGCTCTTTAACCCTGGATGACAGTCACATCTTCGAGGGGCTGTTCTTTGGAAGATAAACATAGCTTTTCTCGTTCAAAAATTACAAGTCATTTTTTTTCTTTAACCGAGAAACTGTAATTTCAGCTTTTGGGATGAGGCTCTTTGTGGGAACACACTGACATGAAGGGGTCTTGCAAACTCTTGAACTTTTTGAGTGCTCCCATTACAAACATGCCTTTCTTCACCCTCTGCCCTTGCTACTGTGCTCAACTTCTCCTATGAAAAAATCCAAACAACCTGCTATAGATAGCTTTCTCCCCTTGATCTCATAAAACCAGCTCATATAGATCCACAGGAGGAAGGCAGTATGTATTTCAGAAAGGACATGGAAAATTTATATTACAACAGCTAAAAGCTGAAATTGGTGAGTTAAATAGTTATTAATCCAGTCCTTATGGAACTAACAGAAACTATGACATAACACATTTCTAAAAATAGCCTTTCTATTGTGTATTAAAACATACTACTTCAGGGATGTTTTCCCTTCCCCAGTGTGAACCTGTGCTCCCCAGGGAGGGCCTTGCTGCAGAGGATCCAGCATGAGTGGTACCCAAAGCCACATTGCTCAAAGCACAGCACGTACTGGAGGAAGACAGTCGCTCAAAGGAATTTATCTTCTGCCTTTGGAAGGCCAGCAGGAGGATTACATGCCAATAGCTGGCCCACAGCCTGCAGCCATTGATCCGACTGCCCCTCCTGCTGCGTGCCCTTGCCGGGCTGCCCACAGGTCCCTCAGTACCACTGTGCCTCTATATGGTAGTGGCTAAGGTTGGGAAAAAGGGGTAACCTGCTGCAGGGTACTTTTCCTTTATTTTCTTACTAATTACTGTCTGACCAAAGTTTTGAAGAGTATAACCCCTCCATATTCTATTTCTTGATATTTACTGCTTTAACTATAGGTTTTTCTGCAATCAGTATATATTTTTGTTTGTTCCTATTAAACCTCAAGGCATCAGTTGCACTTTACAGCAGTGATTTTCACAGCTTAGATGTATCAGTGTAAGTAAATTAGAAACCTTTTATCTGTACTGTATTTTCCCTCTTCTAGCTAATGTTTATGAATATACGTATATATATTTAGGAAAGGGAGGAGATATTCCCAAACAACCTCTCCAGTTTCTTCATTACTTCACATACTTATCACCCTGTCCCTTGTTCTTCTCCTCCCCCAGGTTCTCTGCTATTTCAGAATCTATTCTCCCAGATAAGGACTTGCTCAGCACCCATTATGAGTTTGCAAGTTAAATTATACGTGTATAACTATGTTTGCAGCTGTTTTGAAGATGAAGTTGGTTTTGCTTTTTGGTGTGGATTTTTTTCCCCAAAGTAAATTTGAAATTAGCTTCATGAAAAACCCAAAGAATTTTTAACTAATGCCTGTGGGTAACCTGAGCTTGCTCTCCGTCTTCACTGTAACTCCAAGAGGTCAGTATCTGAACTTGACACAGTAAATCACAGCGGGGTGATGCTTAGCTGTAGATAGATATTTGATAGGAGAACAGGATGGATCCCACTGCTTGAATAGACCTACACTGGATATTGGGCAGGACTCAGTTGGCTGCTGAGCTTTGAAAGGGAGCTGCTGTGTCCACACAATTAATGGAGAAGTGGGTCCTTCCCCACAGATCATCAACACCTTGTTGTAACAGATGGGATCTGATCAAATACTGCTTTTCTTTTGGCTTATTTGAAGCCTGTTTTCCACCGGCACTAGTGATGTTAACAGTATCCACAGCTCTTGCTAATTTTTTAGAGAAGTCAAGTTAAGACCTTGCTTATGCTTGGAAAAAGACCTTTTCCCAGCTGCACAACTCCCAGCCATGACCTCACTTCCAGAGCGAGTGAAGCTCCCATCACTCGCAGGAATGGCGATGTGGCAGTTACAGCTCAGCCTCCATATGAAGCTTTATGGAGATGGAGGGAGCTGACCTAACATCAGTATTGCATCATCTGTGTACCCTTGTATGTAACGCACCAAGTATAGATGTATTACTTTATGAAGCAACCATGGGCATTAGCCTTCTTTGGAACAGTGAGCATTCAAATTTTAAACTAAGAAAAACAGGATAGATCCAACATCAATATGTTCTGCTACTGCATAACTGTTTTCCTTTCATCTTCCCCTACCTTTTGGGATGACCCTCTCATTCCCTTCAACCCTTTGCCGGGAGGCCAGCTGGAGCTTCTAACCCTTCTCAAGAGCTTTTCAACTGAATGACTGTACAAATATTTTGGTCAAGAAGCTCTTCTGAAAAACAAGGCGTGACTGTTCTGTTCCTCAGCTGGGTGACAGAGGTAATTACTGTGATAACTTCCCATTTCTCTTGGGTGTTGTGATGAGAAACTCATTAGCTATTTGCAGAGTACCCTGTGCCAAATCCTTCAGTGAAAGAGCTTGTAAGAATTATTTTAACAATATTTAGCACTTCAAAAGTTTTGGAAGCACTACCAAATTTTCCCGAACGTAAACCAGTTAAGTTCTGCCAGGTAATTTGTGTGCCACACCTCTTAGACTTTTCAGCAGTCTTCATGATGTTAGGGAACTCAGACATTATGGGTGTACACTTCCTCTGTGTTAATTAGTCTTTATTTTTTAGCTTCTCACCCCCGCCCCGAAAGTGCAATACACTTTCATGTCATACTTTAGGACCGTAAGGTATATCTAAGAGACAAGGTAATTGAGTCCTTACATTCAAAGGAAAATACTCTCCCTCAGTGCACTATTTTTCTTCTCCAGGAGTATGTGGCCCAATACCTTACAGAGACACCAACTGCTGTGAATTAAATCGTATTTGCAGAATGGTCACCACCTGACATCATGAACTATTTTCCACTATTCAATACACACCCATCCCATCTGCTTCTTTGGGATGCTTAGGAAGCAATAAAGCAGTTCAAGGAAAGAATCCCCAAATACCAAGTCAAAATACAGTGAAAGAGGCACCAAAGAACTGGCAAATGAAAACAACCCTTCTCCATGGCAATGCTTAGTGTTACCCTTGATGTAGCAATAAAATATCTGAAGCTTCTCCGTTCCAAGCTAAAAAGAGGCGCCAATTGTATAAACAGGTGATTACTGTCAGAATGGGCAATGTGAATGTTTTCTTGCAAAGAGGTAATAGCTGTTTTGCTTATGACTAGCATCTGTTCTAAGTAAGTTTAATGTATCATGGCTGTAACATGCCATACAGGACGGACAAGAGGAAAAAATAAGCAGGGGTTTAATAGCACATCTGTGGCTAGTTAGTTATGGTAAACTTCAGGTATGTGGTGATTTCAGCATATGTTCCTAAATATTTTCCCAGCAACTGGATCTAAGACGAAACATGTTACAGTCTTTTGGGGAATAATTAATGCACCCAGTCACTACAAACCACACCAAATTATGAAGAAATCTGCTTGATTACACTGTAAAAAGCACTGATGAATGATCACCTCCAGAAATGAGGTTCCAAGCCTGCAACAAGTTCAGTAGGAATGGCAGGAGAGCTCTGCCCCCGAGCAGGAACCCTAATGATGGGATATAAAACACAAACAAATGACTCCTGATCAGGGAGATTTTGAGGCCAGAGAGAATTATAAAGGCATAAAGAAGCAATAACTTTCACTGAGCAGAGCAGGACTTCCCACTCACTTGTCACAGCAATAACACTGCAGTGCTGTTGCTGAAGAGCTGGCTAGTGTGTAGCATATCTGTGTTTTTCCTCTTTCTTTCCCTGTGCCTTAATTAATCTGTAGTTCCCCCATCTGGCCTGTCTTGCTCACGTTTGTGTGTTTTCCATGATTTCTGTCCATAATGGCCACTTTGCAGGCCAGAGTGGCAAGCGTTAGTCTTCATCTCCCAAAGAGCTGAGTCCTGGTGTTCCCTGCTTGCCCAGGCACATGGTTCTATCACACCCCACAGGATTCTAAACTGAACCTGACTGCTGTGACACAGGGCATAGTTCTATCACTAGCTGGGTTCATGCAGTCCCACCTTGTTCCTGTCCAGATACCCACCTTTGCCACACACAGCCACTGTCAGCTTTTGATCCATGGATTCACTGCCCTTCTCCTTGCAGGGGGACAATAGTTGTTCTGTTCTCTGTTGTCCCATCCCTTCCCTAGCACATTGATTCTCACTCCTCTCAGGAGTCCTACATGGCAGGGCAGCAGCTTTAGTACTCTTTTCTCTTATACAAACTCCATTTGTATACTTCTCTCTCAGCACCGTTTAGTTCTTTCAGCCATCTCGAGGCTGATGCTCCAAACTCAAGAATGTCTGACTATGGTCCCTTCTCTGGAAAGAGCCAGTAGAGGGAGATCTCCTCAGGTGGCTGCAGGTCTGTTGCTTTGCACAGGAGCAATGCTCCATCAGTAGTGCACATCACAGATATGACAGAATATTCTGAGTTGGAATGGAACCACAAGGATCATCGAGTCCATCTCTTAAACAGCACCACTGCCTCCCCGGCAGGAATTGAACCATCGGTCTCCCGTATGAGAGACAGGGACACTCACCACTATATTAAAGTGGATTTCTAATGGACCATCAAAAACCAGATCTGCATTCCTGCCTCCTCGGCTTTCCTTCATATTTACCCGTCTCCAACAGTCATGGTCTGCATTTCAGTAGCAACCTGAGACCACAACCCTACAGATCCAAACAGTGAGCAAAGGCAAAACCAGAAGCAACATCTACCCAAAGAGTTTGCTCTCTAAAAGGCAGAGGGCAAGATGCAGCAGGAGCAAAAGGAGTCCCTGAAAGCTGTGAGGATGCTGAGGAGCACAGCCCTCAGACTTCCCAAGCCACAGACTAATGGCTTCATGCATTACTCCAGCCCTCTGGACAATCCTGGTTGGACATGGATTGGGACTGCCACTGGTCACTAATTATGAAACTAGCCCTAGACATTCCTCACATTGTCTGAAAAATCATCTTTGCTTTCTGGTGTCTGACCATGGAGCTATGTTCAGCTCAGGTTTTCAGCGTTTTCTCTGTAACAGAAGAGCTAGAAGTATGGAAGTTGTTTTGGTTTTTTTAGGAGTTTTTGCTCTGTTTTTCAACTTAAGGCCCTTTGACTTCACTCAGGGGAAATCTGCAGTGACTGCAGGACTTCAGACTAATCTGCAGAAGTGCTTCCTTCCAAGGGCTGCACCTTCCTTTGCAGCCCACAAAGTGTTCTCAGAAGAGATGTAACAAAAATTAGCCCCAGGTGCAGAGAGGCAGCTCTGAGGTATGCTGTCCTCTGTGCTTTTATCATGCTCTCTACAGGCTGTGACTTCATGAAGACAAAAGGATGTCCTTTACCTTCATCTTGACATTGTTCATTAAATGGTCTAATTTCTTTTGCTGAAGTGGCAGATCCTGCCTGTCCCCCCCACTTCTTCCCATCCCCTAAAGCCAGGGTCATAGCAGCTTTTCCAACAGAGAGCCATGAGCTCCAGGAGCAAGGAGCTCTGTGTGGTGCATCATGACTACACAACTGGGAACAAAACCTTTTGGCTCGGGATGAAGGGATGTAAACAGGACTATCTCCTACAACCAAAGAGAGCAAACAGCTCAGAGCTGCAGCCATGCAAATGAAAAAATAATCTGGGATTTTTTTTCATACAACACAGTGGAGACAGGTATTTAAAAAAACCCAGAACTCCCAATTTGCCTGTTAGTCAAGATATTTAAATAATAAACCATAACTTGTGCCAGCACAGCTTCCTTGATGGAAAACATTGCTGTCATCACACCCACATGAAGCTGCTCTGTGACAAAACATAAACTTTCTACTGATTGACTGTATCAGGTACTAGGCTTTACCACAGGAAAGTATGGGTGTATCCCAACCACCAAAGCCACAAAGAACTCCATAGGTACCCTGCAGGGATGGGATGTAAGGGGTTGTGTTGAACGTCCACCTGCTGCCTGCGGCATTGTCCTTGGTGGCTGCATCATGTGTCAGCAGCTGCAGGCTCAGATCCTCACTGCTGGAAGACAAAAGGAGATGTCCGTAGAAAAGCAGGTCAATGACAATTACTCCCAGAGCCCTGTGAAACCAGGGCACCAAGGAACATGTATTCAGTTCTGGGATCTCCTGCAAACTTCTCCTGTGACCTTGGACTCATCGTGTAACTTTACTGGCCTTGTTTTCTCACTATTAACTAGATCACATATTGAATAGGACTCAATTTATGAACATGTGTAAAGCGCTTTGATAGCCTGGGGTAAAAGTCAATTAAAACATGGCGAGCAGTTGATGGGCCCAAGCAATTACTGAAGTAAATAATTCACAAACACACTTTTTGGGGGAGAGTGTCATTAAACCAAAACAGATTTGCAAATTATTCACCGGTTTCTAGAGGCTGAATTGATCTTGGGGAGGGGAGAGGTGGGGAAGTAGGCAACCAGCAGTGCTTCAAAAGCACTTGAAAACCATGCTGAAGACAAGCCCTTTGGATGCATGGCAGGGCACAGCCAGGAATACCAAGTTTGGGAAGGGTCTCCTCTTGTCCCTCTCCATCCGTGACGAACCCCAGCCTTCTCTCCTGCAGATTTGCCTTGTGCTGAGAAAGTTGATGCCGCTCACTTCAGCTCAGCCACGGGCTGAGCTCAGCTGCCCCAGAGAAAGAGGGCAGGAGCTGCCGTTACAATATCCCGGAGAAAAGAACCTACCACAAGCAAACCCTATGGCTCTGCAGCCCCGCAGAG
>WEKX01019412.1:0-47071 GCA_013390025.1 Pitta sordida
GGTGGGGCAACGGTCACTGGGGATGTGAAGTGGGGGAGGAGTGGCACAAGGTTTGTGCTGCCCGTGTGGCAGAGCGAGTACACGTGGTTGCAGCAGCCCGGCCCCGGCTGCAGCTGTGGAAGCGACAGCATGGCCAAAGAGAGGTCCAGGGATTCTCGGGAGGGTCTCCCGAGGCAGGGAGGGTGCAGAAACACTTCCCTTTCCTCCCGTGTGCTGCGAGAGCCCATGGGGCTGAGTTGAAAATGCTCCCCAGCGCTCCTGATTGGCTGGGGGTAGAGCGATGGGCATGGCCTCTGTGCATATTAATGACCTGCGTGTATTTGCAAATTTAACATTTCACGAGACCTCTGACATGACCCATTCCTCGCAAATGAGAAGGTATAACTATTTCAGAAGTGACCTTGTTTATCCTCTTTGTTTTGATGGAACTAGGAACATCCTTCTGATAGAGTATTGCCATTGATATCAATATTAATAAAAAAAGAGCAAAGGTTTGGAGGGAGTATCTCAAATGTTCCTTTAAAATCTAATCAGCATTATTTTATTCTGGCTCCATCAAAAGAACTTGTGACTCTACCTTAAGATATGATTGACGTTTATTATTTCAAACAAAACTATCAAGTCATTTCTCATCAGTTGGTTTATACAGCTTTTGTGTTTCTGACTGTGAGCTCCATAATAAATACTGTTTGTCTTTAGGCTGTTTTTAATACTAGTCTTTACAAATAAATTAAATTAAATTCCTATCTCCCGTGTCTTGACAGCAGTTGTTTACTTTTTGCCTCAATTAAATAGTTTGTTATTGAATTTGAGGTTCCTCTACACCTTTTTTTGTTTGTTTGTTTGAGTTCCATCAATCTTTCTGTTGTCTTTGCTCAGTTTTTGACCTGCTGGCTCAGGAGAGAAGTCAATGCAGGTTTTATAATTGCTCTGTGTGTTTTCTGACACTTTGTGTCTTCACTTACTGAAGAGCAAGAGGAGATCATAGTCTGTAATACCACATTTTCTTGATCACCCTATGTTTTCTAGGATCCTGTTGGAGAGTTTCCTATGCATTACAGGCAGCCTCTGATGCCAGTTTTCAAGGGTTGGTGTAGTGTCTGACACTGGAAGCTGAGATTTTTTTCCTAGGGAGCCTTTCTTTCATCCTCCTCATAGAATCTGAAAAGTCTTCTTAAAATTGTGGAGCTTCAGAAATAATACATGATTCAAGGATAAAAAAACAGTGTATCTGGTACTTTAGTACTGAAAGTTAGATACGGACATATGAAAGTTTCCAAAGCCAGCATTAAAAAAAGGAAAAATACTTCTGTCTCTCACCAATTCGGAATAGATCAGGACTAGTTTTCAATCTCCTTTGGAAAGTTAACCAAAAGTCCACTAGAACTTGCCATTAAAGAGACTTTCAACTCAAATGTTCTTTACTTAATTAACCACTTATTCATGATTCTATCTGCTTTCAGTCCCTTACAGGCCTTCTATAGTTGTTCTTCTGTTTTGTCTTTTCAGCCTGTTCCTAAAATGCAGACCAGTTATAGACCCTTTAATATCTTAATATATGGGGAAAAGGCATATTGAAGTATGTTCACAGGAATGATTTCTCTGAATCTTGAAAGATAACAATCTTTTCTATAAGTGGTAGCATTTTTTTGTCTCTTCAGAGTCTCAGATGGCTTTTCCGTCTTGTAGCTTTCTAGTACAGGTAGTGGTGTGCCTGCCCACAAAGTACCCTCTCCTCTCATCCTTTTCCCATAGCCTCTGAAGTACCTTGTTTACCTTGTTTGTGCATAATTCAGGTAATTTCAGTCTCAACAGTAAATTTAGGCTCAATTTGCTATAAATTCAGTTTCATAAATTCTGTGAGAAAAGCCTAAAAAGTAGCCCGACCCAATTGCTTGTGCTTGGCGTGGAAGGTTGCAATGACTTGTAAGAGCCCTTTGCGCTCGAGGAGTTCATGCTGCAGGAGGGGACTCATCCTCAGAGACTGCTCTCCTGGTGGAGGTGTGCCCTGCCATCAGGGATAGAAACCAGCGCAGCATCAAAGCGTATTTATCAGAACAGGTTTTTATCCCAGTACCTGAGGCATCCTTTACCCTTTCAGGTAACTTAAGGACAGACCAGTTAGGGTCGCTGTTAACTTCACCAATACATACATAACTTAACCCATTTCCTGGAGGACTCCAGCTCTTCCAGCTCCTAGGAAACTAATGAAACCATCGATGCACACTGAACCATGCTGTCAATCAACCTGCCTTGCTTTCTTTCACTGAGATGAAGACTCTCAAGAGCCCTGTTGGTACATCATTTCCTCATGGCTCCAAATTCACACATCTGTTTGATTTTCAGGGTGTGTAAATAAGTTCCATGCGCAAAGCAGCTTTGGAAATGGAGTGCCTCCAGGTGCTGGTCACACATAACACTGGGGGTTACACAGTCTCCAAAGTCTCCAAAGGTGGAAGAGGAGGAGTTGCTATCAGGGTGAACGTGTACGATTCTCAGCTCAGGCTCGGTAGGAACTGTGAAGAAAAGGGGGAGAAATACACATTAGCAATGAAAGTGTTTTGAGAAGCTAGCCTGGAAAACAGAAGGCAGATGGGTACAAACTGCATGGTTATAAAGTAGCTGGAATTCCCTTAATTGCCCTTGTAGATGGATTAGACTATTGTAGTCCATTTGACCAGTGACAAAGCTGTGAGTAATTTAAATGTGCTGGTGTCTGACAGAATGAGACAGAGTCTGGGTTTAGCTGTAGACAAGTATGACTGATGGATGATGCTGTGTGAGCAATAAAGGAACCAGAGACACTGATGTCCAGACCATAGGCAAAGTGTGGACAGCCTTTGCAAGAGCCTCTTGTCGTTTGTCAGGCACAGAATGCAAATTCTTCTATCTCAACATATTTGTCTATATCCATGGACAGCCCAATTGCTGCTGTAAATAATGAAGTATTTGCTTTCCTGCTATGCTTAAACTCTGACTTAGATCACCTGTGTGCTCAGGACAACAAATATATTATGCAGTATGCAGTTACACAGCTGTTTCACGTAGATGGAATTCAGTGTGCTGGCCTTCCTTAAACCTATTGATTAAAGACTGTACATTTTGTTCAGCTGAATTGACTGACATTTTAGTATTCATGATACTTTTGGTTTTTTCTCTGGTAACAGCCTGTGGTACTATGACAGATTCTGATCATAAGGGCAGATGCTGCCATTAATTTTTTTAACATTATTTATTGAAGAGTTCCTTAAGCAAAAATCAAGCTTTGAGTTCCTCATGGCCTGAACAAAGGAAACATTTTTCTCTCTGTTTGTCTCCTGCTGGCACAATTAGATGCCTTTCCAAATGATCAGGGACTTCTTTCGTTCACCTGTCTTTTGGGTTTTTTTGTTTTGGTGGATTTCAGGTTATTGCAAGATCCATGTTCATGTGGAACCCATTATAAAAGGAGGGGGCCTTCTCTCTTGGGCCTTCTCATGAGTGCTTAAAAAACCTTAAAAGCTGACTTCTTTCCTTTTCTCTGCATCTAGTTATTTAAAAGTTTTATTTGGCCATGAGACAAAGCAAAACAAAAAACCCCCTCACTGGTCAGGCTTCAAATCACCATTTCATGAGGGCACTGTTCGTGTACATAATGTTCAGATTTTTCCCTTTGAGCCAAGGTCCCAGCTTGACCCCCATAGCACAACTACTTGATGAATCATTGTGGCGTCTTGCAATTAAGGGAATATGGCTTGTGTGGGAAATATGGAACAACACAGGAGATGACTGATACTTCTCTTGAAGTTGTACCAATGTCAACTCCAAAGTACAGTCGGGTCTCCTATACCACGGTACCGTGGGTCTTGTTCATCTCCTGCAAAGCCCTCCGTCCATGTAGAATGGCAGCTCATTAATATGCAGATTTGCCCTGCACCCTCACACCCCACCCCCCCCAGCACTCTAGTGCTGTTTCGGCACTGCCCTGCTGTGTACCGGTGTTTGTGTCGGCGCTTTCTGGCACCTGCGGCCACCACACACCGGGAAAAACCCCTTTTCCGCTCGGCCGGGGACACAGGTGTGGGGAGGTGCGCACGCCGCTGTCCCAGTGTCTCTCCAGGCGGGTTGACCTGATCTCTCCATACTCAGGATAGATGCCTACCCCGAGAAAGTCTAGGACAGCATTTCTAGCCTGAGAGTGTGTAAATCTTTCATAACTGCACAAAGCTTCCTCACTTGGAGCCAAGCTGAGGGGAGTGGGATGGGAAGCGCTCGAGCCAAGTGGAGCCGAGCTGCTGCAGGAACGGCGTGTGCCCGACTCAGCTCCGCCGCGGCTGGCTCGGGACTGGCACGCGTGGGGGTGTGGAAATTTGCATATTCATGACTGCCTACTTTGAATATTCATGTGCGTCTGGTCATGCATGACCCGAAATGAGCCTCCTTAATTGCTAAAATATCATGCCACACAGATGTGAAGCCAACTGTATATCTCTATTGGTTTGCTTTTTTTCCTCCACAGCAATCAACACTTTATTTCAATAGCATTGGTCTTTCATCCCTATATTTCACCTTCTATTAATCCAGAATTTCTTTAATATTCTGTTGAAAACCCATTGCAGTCAGCCCTCTTGCACTTTGCGCCCCCCATATTGTGGCTTCAGATCTTAGCGGCATGACTTTTTAGTGATGTAGGAGACCCGTTTCGCCACTGTGCATGCGCGACTTGCCGCCGCCATGGCGGTAGCCGGGGCCGTGGTGGCATCCCGGGCAGCAGTGGGGGCTTGGGTGGCAGCGGGGGTAGAACAGGCAGGGACGGCGGTGGTGGCATGGCTGCAGAAGTCGGGTTGCGCGAGTCTGAATTAAGACCGCGGGTGAACGATATAGAAGACCCGACTGTATATAGATATATATAAATTTTACAACTTGAAATTAAAATTTAAGCAAAATTTAATTAAATCCTCACTTCCCATTTTGTCACATCACAAGTGCAATTCAGGGCAAACCAGAATTTCCAGAATACCTCATTTGTTTTCATTGAATATAAGGACACAATTTTCATATGGGATATTTTTTAAAAGCTTCAAGTGAACAGTATTTAAAAAACAACTGCCCAAGGCCTTTGGTCATTTTATGTGTGTATACTGCAAGCAACACTTGGACATACTGCTCATTCTCACACTAAACACATGATTATGGTATGTAAAAGTAAATGCATTTGCAATGGAGCAAGATATCTGGGAGCAGCCTAGGACTGCACTGAGGTTCCTGGATTGTACGTCTGTTGGCAAAGGTGTTTGTAGCCTCTTGTTACATCTGCCAGCTTTCCCTTGACTGCAGCTGTGTTACAGGACTTCTGCCTGCATTGACTCAGAGCCACTTGAACCACTTCCACTTTTTATTGCCAGTCTGGAGTGGGAAAAATAAAACCAACATCAATGGTGGAAAGTGTTTTGCTTTGGATTTACTGAATCTGTGTGTGTACATAAAAGGAGTTGAATTGTACTGTACAAAGCTTTTCTGGGCTAACACTAACTCCTGTATCTATGCAATTTCCATCCCACCACTGATTTTTTTGTGAAAGTAAGCTGCATGAACAGGGTTACCTTCTTCTGGGTATGTGACTTCATTCAGAGGAAGGAGAGGTTTTGTGCCAGGAGTATTTTGTTTTTGTTGTGCAGTATTTGCCAGCACATGATGCATGTTTTATCTTGTTGGCTGCCTTCTATGTAAAGTGATAGTTTTCTCAACAGGTTATTAGTCTGTTTGGAAACACCTGCATGGCTTGGTGTCAGCGGCAGTGTTTCTTCATAGTCACATTGTGTCACAGATGGCAAGGGCAGAGGAAAGAGATTATCTTTTGGGAAAAGAAACTGTACCTGCATTTTCCTATTCAGGTTCATGATTTCTGTGTAATTTGATTGTTTTATTTCATAAAGCATAAACTACTACTGGCATGCAGTCTTCAAGCATCTCTGACCTCTTTTGAACTAGATAATTCTGAGGCTTTCTGCTCTGCATTTGAGTTGTGCTTTGATTACTACTTTGAAAGAACTGTTCTTTGATGAAGACTTATATGAGATATCTCTCTTGAAGCAAGTTAAAACCTGCGCTTTAAAACATGGTGTTTGCATCTTAATCAATTCTGAGACACGGTGAATTAATCTGTGTGTAGCCCTGAGTGGATCTTCTTGGTATGCAATTACTTTCTGTGCCTGAAAGACTACACCTGAAAGGAATAGAAGCACAACAGTGGCATGGAGCTTGTGGGTGTGCAAAGAAGGTCAAAATCTGTGTCATAGAATCACAGAATCACAGAATATTATGAGTTGGAAGGGACCCACAANCATATACCTGTGTATTTCCATGAACACAAGCAAGGAAATTCCTAAGCATCTCTGGAAGTTGATCATCTGGGCTAGTAAACTACATGTAGGATTATTAACGTGGTTGAGATGAGGGAGCCGCATTTGCGTTCTCAGTTCAGCACAACTCTTGGTGAATACAAAATCTTTCTGTTTCTGTACTTCAGGGTCCCTTCTAAGCCAAACCTTAGGATTTCCATTTTTGGTACATTCCATCAT
The DNA here is from genome assembly GCA_013390025.1 of Pitta sordida. NCBI lineage: Eukaryota > Metazoa > Chordata > Aves > Passeriformes > Pittidae > Pitta > Pitta sordida. The sequence goes on from WEKX01019412.1 coordinate 6,561, forward strand.
AAAATGAGTGCAAGTATTTTTACACACAAAATAAAGACCTCTAATGGGAAGATCGTAACCGGTTTGTGCCTTTTCTGCCTCCTTATGTACATCTTCCAGACTTCTGAGTCCTCAGAATAACCTTTACCCTGCCATACTGCACGACGGTCTACAGTCTGCTGCAGTGGAGCTGAAGTTTTAAATTCACAACTTTGGTATGTGGCTTCAGGTACTGTGGAATGTAAAACTGTGAGGCAAAACATTGGAGGCACTGCTATTCTAGGTTACAGACTAACTGGTGGAAACTGGTCATCCTCTTCTTACACATTCTTAAACTGATCAGCTGTTCGAATATGTGCGGAATTCCCAAACACTCTCCCCTGTTTTCCAAATGTAGAATGAGCCTTTTCTTTCCTCCCAATGACGAGAGTAGCCAGTGCCTGCACATCATACAAGGTGAAATCTAGGTTCATTTAATTCATGTTATTTCTGTGTGCACAACATATGGTGTCATAATTTTGTTGTGTTTTTTGTTTGTTTGTTTTTCACTGTGTTTTCTTTTTTTTTTTGCTATTCTAGGAAATTTTCCATGCAGCTGAAATTGGAAATTATCACTCTAGTTTTAGGGGGTTGTTTTCTGTTCTTCATTTTTTCTGGCAATGTTCAAAAAGTTGGAAATTTCACGATATTTGCTGACATTCGTATTTAAGAAGATTCATAGAATCATAGAATCATTTAGGTAGAAAAAGACCTCCAAGATCATTGAGTTCAGTTGTTAACCCAGCACTGCCAAGTTCACCACTGAACCATGTCCCTAAGTGCCGCATCTACATGTCTTTTTCCTATCTATAGGAATGATGACTCGGACATTTCCCCAGGCAGTCATTTCAAGTGCTTTTGACAACCCTTTCAGTGAAGAAATTTTTCCTAATAGCTATTTTAAATTTTCCCTGGTGCAGCTTGAACCTGTTCCTACAGTGTAGACTCAACTCTCTTCTCATTTTGAACTAGAAAATGAGCTGGAAATGAGAGATGTCAAGCCCCATCAACCGAGCCTCATTTCAGGGCAAAAGCAGTGAATAACTCTTTAGGGACAAGTTTTGTTATAAGACTTTCAAAAGCATTTAATTATTTCTTGTTTAAGGAAAGGTAAAGATGTAAGAGGTCACATAATTCTAAGATTTACTGATTTTAATTGGTAAAATCACTGCACACTAAAATATGGGCCATTATTACTGATAACACTGAGGTAACAATTTTATAACCCGCAAAGTGAGTAATTAGCTAAGAATATCCCAATTTCTGACAGAAAAATTTATGCTTAGAGAGATGTTCGTTTGCATATCAAGGTCTTTACAAAGCCCTCTAGGGATCACAGCTTACTCTTTATAGATAAACAGTCAGACTTCAAGTGCAGTAAAGTTTGTTTTTATGTTTGAAGTTGTTTTCATGTTCTCAGATGTCAGTGTTTAGGCATCAAAAATTCGACCACAACAATAAATATAAAAAATCCAGAGAAATGGCTTCTAAGTCATAGGAAACCTTTTTTATATAAACTACTTGATTTCAGAGGAGAAGCCGTTGAGAAGTTCACCTCATCAAGTTCAGGCTCAAAGCTTTATAAAAACTTATGGAAGGGTTCCCAGTGATAACAGAAACTTTGAATTGGGTCCAAGGTGAATTGTGGGGGGTTGTTATTTTTATAGTACAACTGCGAGCACAACTCTCCTGATTTTTCATGTGCAGAAGCCTAAATGGTTCACATAGCTGCAGTGCAAGAATTTGATCTGGCATGGGGTTGATGCATGTGCTGTTTCCCTGCAGTTCCCTGAAGGAGCTGCCTACTGCTGTTGGCTTGTGGGTCCTGGGCACCCAACACACAGTAATGGGGTGAGAAGGGTCCTGGGAGATGCAGAGTCTTATCTTCAGGTGGTCCAACTCATGAACAGTGCTGTGGTTGCTGCTGGGGAGGGCACTGCCCTTCTGTAGACTGACCCTATGCACTAAATCTGCTCTCTTGGAGCAGCTGCAGATCTGTGGACTGAGTTTTCTTGAGTCTGGGAGAGTAAGAAATAGAGTTTCACTACTTTCTAGGCAGTTTATGTTGGGATGTTTTCTTATAAGAAATGGAGTCTGTCTACAGGTGATGACAGAAAACAAATCTTGGGTCCGATTCCTGCAGAACATTCGTGTAACTTTGCACATAAAATTATGAGCTTATTGAGGTGCCTGAATTATTTAATTTTACCTAACTTTAAGCAGCAGCTTGTACAGACCATGGTCTCAGACATCAGCAAATGTCAGTGAAATGCCCTCATAGCTGTAATTTCATATACCATGTATGAGAAGCTCTGGTAAGGCAGTGCTGAGCCGGAGTACTTACCTATTGAATGCAAGGTTTTTAGAAAGATTTTTCGAAGCGGGAATTTGCACGAGCCCTTCTTTTAGTGTCACGTTTATCCTGCACTTAGACATGCTTTGAAGCTGCTAAATTTAAAAAAAATGTTGCTTAGGGGATATTTTGAAGGCTTTCTTGCCAACTGCTGTGCTTTATTGGTGAGTTACTTGAATAGTAGTGCTCCAAATTGTTTCCAGCTTTTAGAAAGCATCTTCTACCTTTTTTAAATGTTTAGCTATTACATGTGTTTTTAAAAGCATAGAATTATACAGTTTCTTTGTTTGAACAACCTCAGAAGACTGAAACCAAACTTGTTTTTTTAGTGTCACGTGTGTTTGCAGGTAATGTATCTTGATATTTTCGTGGTATAAGGATCATAGAGGATGCTAAAAAGAGTTGTACTTGTGTTATGCACATTTTACTTCTGCTCTCTGGCCTGATGGCTGTTAACAGCCACTGACACTATGGAACCACTTTATAGTGAAACATTCAATGTTCCCCTTCACTTGTCCTTCCTCTGTTTTCTCTGCTTAGTAGATCAACTACATGGTAGATGGACTTTCCATAACACAGGAGTGGTGACTTGACACGTCCAACTTAGCATTGTACAGCATTGCTCTAAGAGCACTGAGAGAAATTTATTTCATTTGATCATCAGATCAATTTGGCACTTCCAAATTCACTATAAACTGGGTCTGCTATGAGTCTGAGCTTCAGAGAAGCCCATGCTGATGACATTGCATAGATTATTGCAACCTAATCTTGCATGTCTTTTCTCAAAGCTTTCTTTTGTTCTTAATTTTTATTTCCTTTCTTGCTGCAGTTTTTTTCTTATTTTGTATTGTAGGATCGGGATACTCACCCCTTGAAGATGACGAGGATGTGTATGCACGCAATAGATATAAAGGTGAATGCTTTGCTTATGTGCTAAAGAGGATCAGCTGACTGCTGAGAGACAGCTTTCTTCCTTGTTTTCCATGGATTATGAGATCTTGGTGATCCAGCTTCTCTTTCTTCTTCATACATCCTAACAAAACCATCAGTAATAAGCTGACTCAAAACCTGGGCTTACTGTTGGTGATGTATAGAAGTACATGCAAGAGAACTTGATTTTCATTACTTTTTTTTTCCCCATAAAAGTGTTTGCATTTCAAGTTAACCTGCTACCTGAAATGCCAAGTGAAGTGTGTTTAACGAATCGATGTGTACACTCCAAAAACAAATTACACAGCTGGAGGAATGAATGAACTAGCATGTTTATAAAGCAAATTCAGGTTTTATTGCCTATTCTGGAAGTCTTTGACATTCAGCAAGATTGAGAGGATTTTGCCACTACCAGTAAATCTTCCATTTGCTATGTCCATTTTCTTAATAAGTCTGCTTCTCTCTCGATACTGCTCTGCTCTGCCAAAATCCCTCAGAAGCCTAGACAGCAAAGAATTTATCATTTAATTTGTCACTGTAAATGGTAACTGTGTTTCTTTTTAGTAAATTAATCTGAACATGCTAGAGTTGTCATAATTCTGATTAACTAAAAATACTGGTCATTGGTGTCTTGTTGCACTTTACTGCTTCTCTGCGAAGAATCAGAGGTAAGTCACGAAGTAATTCAGACATTTATGAACAACAAAGGGGAAAGCACAGCTGTTATGGTTATGTTGCTGTTTTCATAAATGTCTCATGTTCCTTCCAGTAAAATACTTCAGTATGAAATTTTGCTTTCAAACACATGCACAAATAGTTCTCTAAAGCTTAATTTAGGTAAACTATTTGCCTTTTAACATGTGATCCTCTGCAGAGACATAAAAAAAGAGTTCTAGAGACCATAAAGATAAATCAATGCCAATCCATGCCATGGCAGGCAAATAAGTAGTTAAAATGTGGATTCTGTATAAATTCCTTTTCTATGGATTATATTCATGTCAGCCAAAATGTCACCAGGCTAAGTGAAACATAATGTCTCATTCACAACAATATTAAGAACTGCCCCAAGTTTGGAAGCACTACTGCCAAATGCTGAAGAATAGACAATGTGAATCTGAGAGTATAAAGCATTGGAGTAGAAAAGGCTCCTTCTTCATTAGCATAGTTCTTTATGTTGGTTTGGGGGGGGAAAGGGGTGGAGAAAGACAAAGCGAGGGAAAATGGGCTATGTGGCATTGTTCAGAGCTTCTCCTCAGATGTGCAGCCCAGCATTTTGGGTATGGCCCATTGCTCAGCAAATAAAGCTTCCCAGTAACAAAAAACTAAATTGGTTTTCTTAACTGGTGTTAACACGCATAAGCAGCATTGCTTTGTATGTTTGGTTTTTTTTCATGGCACGCATATTTGCTAAACAGTGCAAGTGAGCACACAAATTCATCCTCTTTGACATCTGCAAACAAAACATTGCAGTTTACTGGGAGGGGTGGAAATCGACCTCCTACTAAAACCTTTTGTCTTTATCTGGATGTTTTTCCACTTGCTCAGCTTTCCAGAGAAACATCACTAAGATTTTCTGTGCCCACAGCATTTTTAAAGAGTTTTTATGTTCCACCCTGGTGTACCTTCAGCTCGGTTGGCTGCTGTACCACCAAGCAACAGCGCAGCTGGTCACTTTACACGCTGCTTGTGAAACGAAGTCCTGAGGATGATTTTTGAACATGACCAAGGGGTTGGGAGAAATTATGCCCCCCCAATGCTTTCCTTCCTGCCTCTTGGCATGGCTGTCTTTGGTCATACTTCATGAGAAAGGGTTTCCTGGATACAGCAGTTCCTGTGTTCATCGTATCTCCAGTGCCACTGCTCTGGTGATCCTTGTTCCTAACGTGTTTTCTGGGATCCTGCAGTTATCAAACACTAGACTTAGCTGTGGACACAACACTGGGGCTTCAACCATTTCTGCTTGCTCCCTGTTTTCCAGTGTTTTCAAACACAGGCCTGAGTCTCTGAAATGTTTTACTACCAAGTGAGAATTTAGGCTATTGTGTTGCTGAGGAGTTTTCTAGTTCTTTCTAGTTTGCACTAAGGTGCAAAGTTTTTATTAAATGAACAGTACATAGGTCCTGCTACCTAAAACCTCATATTCACTTAGGTGAACAGAGTCTGGTGTAGGTGGTGAAGCCTGAGAAATCTGTAGCTTTTCTAATTCCCAAAGCCTCTAGGAACACATCTGATCTTGCCCTGAGGCAGGGAACAGCTTTTGTGACCTCTGAAGGCCCCACACAGACCTAATATTCCACAAGAACTCCATGTAGCTGCTTAGCCTTTGAAAATCAATATGTGCCTTCGCTTAAAAATAAACAAACTTTGATCTAAAACTTTGTTTTGTCCTTTGATGTGCTTTTTAAGCTTTAAAGTTGGCTGGTTTTTTTCCCAGCATCAGTATTCAGTATCAGTTAGTCCAAAAACAGGTATTTGCCCCCTTGTAGGGCCTGCCTCAACCAGTTTCGTCTAATCACAATCAGTTCTAGGGTAAGCATTATAATGTTTTAGATCAAACGTATGTTCCTCCTGAGCTCTTCGAATTATCTGCATCCCAAAACCAAGTTTGCTATTGTTTTCCTTCCTGACAGTATCATTTGATCCAGTATAAGATGTTTTACCACTCCCTAGGAGTATTGCCTTGTTTCTCTGTGTACACCACTGTAGCTGCCACGACCTACAGGAAAGGCATTTTTTTCCCCCCACTATTGTGTTTGTGCATTAAACTGCATTTGTTAGCTGTTAGCCACTTAAAAAAAATATATCTAAAGCTGTTTACTCAAGGCAAGTGTGTTTGTAAAATCACAAAAACTTGCAGGAAAAGCTCAGGCAATTTGCAATACGTGAAACAGCTGCTTTGCCTTTTTAATTATTTTTATTAACCTCTTGATCATGTTGCAAAATGTATTTGTCTTAACACCCTTTACAAAGGAAATCAGCCATGTGCATTTGGAGTTTATACATGTGGAAAACCTGAGGCATAAATATGTTGAACTGATTTATGGAAGGATCCCCTATCTGGCTGGGGTGAAAGCTCAGCTCAAATGGGTCATCATCCCTCCAGTTCTGCTGCAGTCAGTATTGTCTTAGTAAAAACTTCAGGTTTAAACCTCCGTGCAGGAAAAGCTGAGGTCTCCTTCTTGGTTAAGGAAATCCTACACGGAGTTTGATGTGTAAATAAATCCAAGTCTAGGGCCTTGGGCCATGAGAAGAACAAGTGGGACAGAAAATCTGGAAATTTTGGACATGAGACTGCTGAAGGGGAGACGATGTTCTCATCTCAGGAGCAGGAGGATTTCTCCAGGAGGTGAATTGTGTGGCTGAGCCAAAAGTTGAACTGCACTCTATCCCTGAGCTGCTGGGTCCTGTAAGACTGGCCTGCTTGTGTCCTGTGCCTGCATTACTGTGTATTTGGTGACACTGGGAATAATGGCACTTAGACATCTTTGTGAGGGGTTTTGGCATGTTTTAGTGAAAGACAAAAATGAGAATCTCACGGTACAATATAATTGCTTCAGAAACAGATTAATCTAGAGGAATGTGCTCTTGTTCTAGTCGAAACTTGATAATTAGCCTCTGATTTTAGTGTGCACATGCCATTTGTTTTTACTCAGGACCAGCACAGCAAGATAGAGATGTAAAATGTAGTTCCCATTGGGAAAGAGTAAATACATCCTAGAGACCCTGTACACTGAATATCCCATGTATGAGAAATAACACAGGCTGTATTGATTTTTGTTTATTTATGTGTGGAGCTGATCCAAATAGTGTAGGAAAATGTACATAGTAACTACAGAAATTAAGAGCTAGAGGTGTACATCTGCCAAAGGTGATCTAGAAATTATTTTTAAATGTTTCCTGCAACTTTGTGAGTATGAATACCAAAGTCTTTGTGTTTTGTTTGGTTGGGTTTTTTTTTTCCCCCATGTTTCTTGCAAAATTCGGAAGCTTTTTCATGTCCCTCCCGCATGTCTTATGTTGTTACCCGAAACTTCAGGACCTGTCATCTTTCTCCTTTCTCCCATATCCTGAATATTTTAAAGCATAGCTCTGATCTGTTAATAAAAGTGTAGTTTTATGTACATATATTTCCCTTTTTCCTAGGGATTTGGTAGTCACAGCCAAATCCCAGCTGACTGGGCAGACCCATCCATATCACTGTCCTGCATCCAGGAGCGACTAGAAAGTGATTCTCATACTTCAGGCTACATTTCCATGATGTCAGGGAAAGGCGGGGCTCCACTCATCTTTGGAGGTGAAAAGTAGGATGTCTGATGTTCACACCATTGAGAACATGGAGAGCTTAATTAAATTTTTTGCACCTCTGCTTCCCTTTTCTGAATATATGCTAAGTAGAGAGCATCCTTGTGAATGAACATTGACACCTTCCAAAGGATTAAACATCAGGAAGTGCAGGGGTTTGTGATGTCAAATACATGCTTTATGTTTATCTATGCTATATATATGCTATATGTATTCTTTTATGCGTATATGTGGCCAAATGTGTATTTCCCTTGGAAGCTGCAAATTACTACCAAAAAAAGAGAGGTAAAGTCAGATTTTTCTGGAAAGCTCTTCACTTGTCTGTTGGATTGGATACTTGCCTTCAGATTTAAAAGCCTATTTTATTTCTAAAGAATATTTGCATGTTTCTGTGTGGCACCACAGAACTGCTGGATGGCAACAGGTTAGGTTAGGTTAGGTAACAGGTTTGACTGGATTAGATTGGTAATAGGTGTCAGGTTGGACTTGATGATCTCTAAGGTCTTTTCCAGCCTTACTGATTCTGTGATTCTGTGCTGAGAACAGTGAGGGAGCAGCTGCTCTTGCACACTTCACACGTTTCAGTTCAGGCTTAATTTGCTAAATTGCAAAACTGGAACTGTACTGGAAGACCGAACAGTTGTTCTGGCCCATGGAGGATGTGTACACACAAACTTGTCAATTACACTGTGATTTGTGTAAGTGACATCTGTTCTAACTGTAGGAGAGCTTGAACCTTCACAGAGTTCTGCCAAGGCACTGTCCTTACTGCAAGAATTGTTATGGAAGTGGAAGACCTTTTCTTTTAAATGATATCTAAGAAAGCTACAGCTAGACCAAAGGTGTTCCTAATGCAAACTTTTAATATCAAAGAGCAGTTAGATGTATCCACTTAAAAAGAGGGGAAGACGTTCCAGCTGTCATCAAACTGCCCACATGGTGGCACACTTATTCCATGGACAAAAAGCACAGTACAATCCACCTACTCTCCCAACCCCTGACAATCTAATAGCTGCAATCTTCAACGTTTGTCATAAAAAGAGCTGCCAGTCTTTTAAGGGCTGACCTTCTGATGTAAGACTTAGTGTGTCTCCCAGCAGTGTTCCCCACTTTGAGGTTTGGTGGCTTTTTCAATATGAGTTTTTTATCGGTTTCTTCTCAGTAACCTTGAATAACCAAAGTGATTTTATATTTGTTTCTAAACTTTCGCATTTTTCTTATTGTTGTGTGGATTTTTTTACTTCTCCGTGCCAGAAACACCGTGGTGCTCCCCCATTAAAGTGAAACACGGTTATGCAAACTGCAGGACACCTCAAGGGGAATATTACAAGAATGTGTTGGGCACAAGGTGTGACATTCGCTGTCAAAAAGGCTACGAACTCCATGGCCCTTCCCAGCTAATTTGTCAGTCAAGCAAACGCTGGTCTGGGAAAGTGCTCTGCAAACGTAAGTGGCTACGAAATCTGTGTGTGTGACTTGTGCTACAGGTTCAGCAGACAGTGAATTCTTACTTGCCTTTGTAACAGACCTTTGGATTGCTATTGTTTTAAAGGTTAGCAGCATATATATATATACATATATATATTTATATATATGTAGATTAGTTTGTTACTGAGGATCTTACAGGGGTACGTGACATGATAAGCATCTGAGTGGTGCAAGTACTCTTGAGAGACAGGAAATGTTTTATAAGTGTAGAATTTTGATTTCTGGGAATAGTTTTATGACAGAGCCATAAAGCTGCTTTAAAATATTGCCCATCTTGGACTTTCTAAGTTGGCACAATTTGTATACAATGTATAAATGGGCTCTTACATTAAAACACTTTCTGAGTAGAGAGGAATAGCTACTGGTCATCCCTTTTCTCATATAAATATTGTATTAGGCCACTGTTGCTCATGTAGAGTTGAATCTGAAGCACAGCTAGTAAGAACCTCACATGGAAGAAGACTTTCTCCCACTTGTCTTTTGCCAGATGCATCTTTATTTCTGTGTAATACTCACATTACTGTAAAGTGAAGTTTCCAGAAATCTTTGCTTCTTTTTTCAGAAAAACGCTGCCCTACCCTATCCATGCCAACCAACGGGGGCTTCAAGTGTTTAGATGGTGCCTACTTTGGCTCGAGGTGTGAGTACTACTGTTCACCAGGGTACCAGCTGAAGGGTGACCGTATAGTAACATGCATGGACAACAAAGTTTGGAGTGGCCGACCTGCATCCTGCGTTGGTAAGTAGGATATTTGGTCTGCATCCCAGGAGTTTTACCCTTTGGATACCTGTTAGTACCAAAGTCCTTCAAATAAATTCCAAAATGCCTTTTTATTCAGTTAATGAGGAGAGGAAGCAACTTAAGGGAGCAGAGTTTTCCTAGGGATGCAAAGTTCTGTCAATGCTATCAGTCCAAAGTGAATGTCTTCCTTACGCACCAGTTCCAAGCTTTGCCACTTGAATAAATACGGGGCTGGTGTAAATGGTCAGTACTTTGTTTGTAACAGCCTTCACTGATCTCCTGGGTGACTCCTTGGCAGCTTCTAATTACTGTGCTGCGCTTCTGGAATGTTCTCTGAGCTGGAGTCTATGTTCTCTGCAGCCTAATGATAAACCTGTTGTCTCTCCTGTTATTTTCTTTCGTGGAGGTTATGGTCTCCAAGTATATCCAGGGAGCAGGAATGGATTGTAGTTACCAGCATGGTTGCAGGGAGCTAATTTAAATTTCAGCCTAGTTCACATTAGTTATGGCAGCGATTTTCATTACATAGTCAGTGGTCTCCTGGGAACCTCAGCTGGAGTCAGTGTTTCTATATACATAAATCACAAGAGAGATAAACAAATATTGAGATTTAACTTTCCTGACTGCAAATGAAGTTTCAGCAGATAGTGGAGTCTCAGTTGTTGCCCTTGTTTCTGGGAAGCCTCTGATAAAAGCTTCAGCAGCCACCCACAAAAGAAAGTCTTTTTCGGCCATCTGAATTGGCTACCAGTAATTTGAGCATGTGGGTGGTAGAGTGTTTGTGCTCAGTGTTTTCTGTGTCTGATAACTTGGTTTTCCTCAGGATGCCTGTGGCTCAGTCTAGGTTAGCAAATGGTTTTGGAGTCTATCCACTGTGGCCTGATGTCTGTAAAATTTTGTTCAGATTTCCTGTTATTTGGTGTTGTACAAATGTAGAAATGAGCTGCTTAAGCCCAGACTGTTCATGGAGTCTTTTGTTTTTATTTACAAAAAACAAGCTTTGCCTTTCTCAGTGGTGTGCGCAGAGGGAGAAAAACAAATCCTTTTAAGTTTGGAAATGATAAAATATTGTCCTCTGTATTTCCTGGCACTTTCAGAACCTCATCTGTTTGCAGTGCTGGGATGTTTATTACAAAGGATGCTGTTTTGCAGAGTGAAGCAATTAAGTAAAAAAAAAAAGAGGCAGTGTTAGCGCTTCATTTTTATTCCAAAAATGCATAGGGTATGATTGCAAATCCCAAATAACACAGTAAAAGCAGTACTATGATTTAAGTTCTGGTAATATGGAGAAAGTCCCTTCAAACCTTGTGTGCACACAGTTTCTGTATGGACATGCAAAGTGAGGTTTGCAGAGTGCTTGATGAGGTAGATCGTCTTCTGACCTCCTGTTAGGTAGGATAGAATTTTTATTGTGACCAGACATAATTCTAACAGCACAATGAAGTTTGCAATTCAGCACTTTCTCCTTACTGTCAGCCGGTAGTTGCCCTGAAGTCACTATTGAACTGCAGCCTACACAAGTGTACAGTGGCCAGGACTGAGCAGCTTGCTTTCAACTGAGGAGTAAAATTAAGCTGAGGGGAACCATGAAATACAAAGGCAAGGAGACTGGTTTTATTTCTTATTATAACATATAAACACTTAGTTACACTGTGCGCTGTAGGAATGTTTACCTGTGATCAGAGGCATGGCCTGGTAAACTTCCTGTCGCTGCAAATAGACAAGAATTCCATAGCTTTTGGCATTGAGTATGGCAAAAATTACTCCAGACCTTAACTTAGAATTCTCTTGTGGAGGCTTTCCTCTGCCTTGTTTTACTGCACTTGCCCTGCTTAGCATTTTTATACCAAATTGGGCGGGCTTCACAGTGCGGGAGTGAAGATCCATGTAGGAAAGGCATACGGCATTTTGGTGATGAAACAGGTATTCATTAAAAGGGGAAAGAAAGATTTTTTTTTTATTTCATAGGTATGTTTTAGCAGTCACTCACTGAAGTCCTTACAGACGGTCAGTGTTCCATCCTAACAAAGTAGAGTGACAGTCTCCTGTCCCTCTCCTGTAAAAGGAGGGGTGTCCTTTATGTTACTGAAATAACCTTGGTTTTAAAAAAAGTATCAATATACAGATGCTTTTGGTTATCAGTTGGCTAAAAATGACAGTACTCACTTGTATAATATTTCCTCTGCACTGTTACATATATTGAATAGATGTTTTCCTCTAGAATATTGAAAAATATCACTGCTTTCTAGAAAAGTTTAATTTTCCTGCTGAGTGTATAAAATAGGTTGTGGTAAATGTCAGCCACCAAACTAAGTCATCCTCTTCTCACATCCTAAGTCTGTATTGATAGGGAGTTACTAACAGCTTCCATCTGAAACAAGCTTTCCACTCTGAGTCAATAATTGTAGAGGTCTTGATAATAAATGTTTGAAGTATAAATCAATGCCTTTGTGCAGGGAAATGGGGGGGACCAGGACAATGTCTTTAATTTCCCTTTCTATGATTTCATCTTTTTATGTTTTTGATACAGACTAATGTTTTGAATTAACTCCCAGCTATTGCTTTGTCATCAGCAGTAGTTTACCTGGCTCATACAATCTCTTGAATAAGTGAGCAGTGGCCATTCACTAGCATCCTCTACTTCTTCCCTCTTGCCATCTCAAATTCACAAGCAAATAAACATAATCCTTTAAGGAACTATGAGAAAAGCAGTTAATGAGCCCATTAAATTTTGTTAAAATTGTTAATATGGCCAATTCCTGGACCATGTTTAAAAACAAACAAACAAACAAACCCCTAAATCAATCAAAAGTTAAAATCTATTTGGAAACTTAGCATTTTTCTCCACAAAGTTCAAAAGGCTGATTTAAAATTGAGCATTCCACTGCTGACCTCCTGATGCCATGTCTTCGATGCCATTGCCCCACAGGAAAAATGACAGCTTACACGAATGTGGCTGAACAGGGCCGTGTTTTTAATGAAAACTCAATCTCGAGTTAAGACCTGCTGTATGGGGTCACAGACCTTGCAGCATGTCCTGGCTCTGACTCCGGCCAGGAATACTTAATAAGTAAGAGTATGCCACTCCAGCATTTACAGGACAGTTTTTCCCTCTGACAGACCTTTCCAGCTGTCAGCAACCTTGTGGGTTCCTCTGTTGGGCTTTGTTTTGGGACCAGCTTAGTTTTCTCCCTTGTAAGTGAGCACCTTGCTCACATCATACATTTTGCTGAAGGGTTTTGGGGGGTTAACTGTGTTTCGGATTTGTCACTTGTGCATTGCCTGAATGGTTCTGGTCACCTTCTCTGCACTGAAATGCATTGGGGTGTTTTAAAACCTGTCTTCCTTCGGCCAGGCTGTGGCCAGAGTGATCAATGTGCTGTAAATTGTCTGTAACTTCGTGCAAGGGAACAAGAAAAAAAGACCTGAGCACTGTTGGCTTTAACACACCTCAGTAGCCGCTGCAATTAAAGATCCTCTTTGGTAGACAGCTGCCGTCTCTTGGTCTGTTTCAAGGTACAGTTATTCTGCTTGGATTTATTTAGTGCCTGTCAAGTGTTAACAGGCAGCTGAAATGACCAAAGCAAATATCCTTCCCAGATATGTTAAAGTCCAGCTAAAAGGGCTGCCTGGCCCCTGGGTCCTTGGTGAGTTGGTTCCCACAGCAACAGTTTTGTTTACCTTTATGATGTGGAGGTCCCAACCAGTCCAGACCAACCAGCCTTCTCTGCACTAAATAGCCTAATGAGCTTTCTGATTAATGAAGAGCTTAGAACACTGGAGTCTTAAATGCTGCTCTGACTTTTATTCCAGCATTACATTTTTTTTTGAAGTATATTGTCCATAGCACAGTGGTGAGTGTTCACCACAGTGAACTAAACAGAAGACAGAAGCAGCCTTGTTGAGGATGGTTATTTCTTGCCCTAATTCAGCAACACAGTTTTGTAGAAAAGGGCAGAGCTCTTGCTGTCTGCAATGTCAACAGGTTTCCACAAATAATAGGAAGGTCCTCTAAAAATAAGAGAATGACTACGAGACATGAGAAAAGGAGACAAAGCATCCAACTCTACAGCTGGAGTGGATGCTTGAAAATCCTGCCCACTTGCCTCCTGTAGCAGATGAAGGAAGGAGGAGCGAGTGGACTCAAAAGCCAACAGAAAATAAAGAGTAGTAAAAAAATGCAAATAATAATACGAATAATATAAATAAATAAAATGTATAAATAATAAAACATTAAAAAGAAGGAATTAAGTGGATTAAGTGTCATTAGTGAAGGATGTTCCTGTAAAGTACAGGAAGCTTCAAAACAGTTTAGAGTAGTCTGCTGTTCATTTTCGATTGCTTCACTCCCTGTAGTGGGAACCCACCCTTGCTCGTTTCACATTCTAGTAGGATCTACAAAGAAGTTAATGGTTATCCTCCCAGTACGACAAGAGGAGATAAATATATACTTTCATATTTAGCAAAAAATCCCCACAAAAATAAGATTTAGTGTATGGTACGTGGCAGTATTCCTTATTCTTTTTTTTAATAACTTTGGTACAGCACTTAATTGCCTGTGCAAAATTAAGACAGGAGCTCTTCCTATGGAAGTGCTTCACAAAGCTGCCATGTTTGGTTTGAAGGAAAACTCTTGCAGGAGAAAGAATCTAGTTTTCAATTGTCCCAAGTTCTTGCCATACCATTAAAAGTTTGAAGGGCTTATTGCAGAGGTGCACTTGACCGAGTTAAACTGGTGGAAAGTATTGTGTTTGCTTGTAGATTTATAAAATAATTTTATATATTTGATACTTTATAAAGAGCTAAATGTTTTCTCACATTTATTTTTTGAAAGCAAGCCAGATTTTGCTTTATATCTTTCCTGCATATTAAAAGACAAGGCTTGCCACCTTTTAATATAAGCAGCATTTTAGGGATTGCTTTCTGTTTGCAGGTAAAGAGCACTCCTGTCTCTAGTACTTGTCTCCATGGATTTAGACTTCATTTTAGACATAACCTAAAGGATAGGAGAAAACTGATTCTAAACTATTAAAGTTATATTTTAAAATAAATAATTATTTTAAATAATAAAAATGGATTACTCATTTTAATTAACTTAATAGGATGGAGTTTGGTTCAACAGTGCATTTCTGCTATGAACACAGCTGAAGATGAGCTGCTGTGCTTTATCCTCCATCAGATTTTATCATCACCATTTTTCCTTTGCTTCTGAATAACAGTCACGGTGTTACCATAGTAGTTTAACAGTCTTTTAAAGTGTACCTAGTCCACCTTTTTTTATATCATCTGTAGGACATCATTATAGGAGTTACTAGAAAAAAATCAAGCGCAGCATTAATTCTCTGCAAAATCACAGTGGTGCCAGTCATCTGTTGTTTCTCATTTTGCCGTTACTGCAGGAAAAATAACCTGTGTGTTAAGAATAATGTGCAAAATTATCGTTCAGTGAGAGACTCATGTTCAGTGTGCTTTAAAAGTGTTCTTAATCACAATATCTGCGGCACAGGTGAACAAAGAGAAGAATGCAGATAAACAGAACATCCAGGCTCGTTGGGTGCGGTCTTGGAGATCCCTCCTTGGAGTTTGAAGCTGTCTATTTGTTGACATTATTTTTAACTGAACCATGTAAAGAAATTTAAGATAACTACTTTTAATTTGGGGTTTTTTGCATTGAAAAGGGCTCATTATTGTCATCTCTTACTCTTCTTACAAAAGGTGTGACATTCGTGCCTTGGCTGGGATGTCTCCTGTGTTGAGCAGGCCAGATGAAGGTGGTTCTGGGTTACACTGGCAGCAGGGAAGGAGCTGTGGAGAAAATGTGTAGTTCTCACAGGTTTCTGTGACATGTATTTCAACAGATACCGAACCTCCGAGAATCCAGTGCCCGAGCGTGAAGGAGAAAACTGCGGAGCCCAACAAATTGACAGCCAGAGTGTTCTGGGACACCCCGGAGGGACGGGACACCGCGGACGGGATTCTGACGGAGTAGGTGCACATCTCTAGATGTTTGAACTTTTTCCTTCTTATTCCTTGGTTAGAAATTCAACTGATGAGGGGAGCTGGGTACTGTTTAACCTTAATTTATCCAGGATAGTTATTTTGATGACTTGGAGGTGAATCGTTCAGGAAGTGGATGAGGAGATTGTTGCGGTTATTTTAAGACCTGGTGGAATAAACAACAACAGCATTTTCACTGCACCTGTGACATTTTCCAGAGCTTCTTTGCAGGTCTCATAGTAAAAGGGTTTTCTTACAGCAAGTTACATTTTATACATAAGAAGGGAAAGAAAGTAGTGCATTGAAGGTAGCAGAAGAGGCAAGTTTGACTGTCTTATGATAAACAAAGTGAATTGTGTCCCAAAACAATATCTACAATCATCTTTAGGCTTCTTCCTGAAGTAGTAACTGGATACTGATGTCCCAGGATTCTGCAGTTACTTTTAAAGTAACATTTTGTTTGAAATTTCAGTAACTGTAAACATTGGATTTAAACATAACACTTCGAAATTTGTCAATATTTACGGTTTCACAGGCACATTTTCCAGAAGAGGGAGGTGTAGTGATGGTACCACTGCCTCTGATTTTCCCATTTATATCATGCAGGATTTATGTCAGTCCATCTGGATTATTGTAATGGCAGGGGTATAGATAATCTGCTCCTTTCAGTAAACAAGTTACAACTGCTAATGGAATAATAGTGGGCTGATTAAGCTTAAAAAGCTCCAAGTTGTAAGCTTGAAGATATTTATGTTTCTTGTGAACACCAAATAGCTGTTGAAAGGCACAGTGATACTGCCTTTTTATTGCTGTAATTTAATAATATCAGAAAGAAGCATTCATGGCACAATTAAAAAAACATTGCTGTAAAGGTCTGATGTAACAATTCTATCGCAATTAACAACATTAAAAAAACTACAGATGATAATACAAACATTTTGAAAATGTCAGAATAAATTCCAAAGTTTTGCTGCTGTGACACTTAATCTCACTTTCTGCTCCATTTCTATACATATGAGCTGTCACAAATGACAACCATGGGAGTCGATGGGATACATCCCCATTGTAAGTGGTTGGAAGTTTTCTTGCATTGTGCCACCTCTGGGTTAGGATGCAGCCCTGAGACTGGATTGTTCACAATAAAAAATAAGGGAGGATCAATCTTGATTTTTCCTTATCTAAGGAAAAGGAAGCTTGAATTCTGCTTGGTATGTTGGGCTTGGCTTTGCTATGGATTTTTGTACAGGAAGGAAGCAGGCCCTGCCCACTCTGCCTCCCTTGTCTCAGCAGGGTGGGACTCTTCTGTACAACTGCAGGGCGGGCTGTAGGTAGCAAATTTAAATACTCTGGTCGCTGCTGCCCAGCTTCTTCCTTTGTTTACTCTCAGTCTTCAGTTCTGCACCACAGCCAGACAACCTTAGCATGGCACAAACATCACTCTTCAGGCTTTTACAGCATTTTCAGTAGGAAAGTACTGATGTGTTTATGAGTATCTGTTCTATCTCCTGTTTTAGTGTCATTTTGAAAGGCCTGCCACCAGGGTCACATTTTCCAGAAGGTGACCACAAAATTCAATACACTGTATATGACAGAGCTGAAAACAAAGGCACTTGCAAATTTCTGGTTAAAGTCAGAGGTAAGAATGGTGTTTTACTCTATAAATGCAGTCACTGATTTGCTACTGGCTTAGTAGGCAATTTTAAAATGTCTTCATTTCTGTATTTATCTGCATATGTATGTGTATTTAAACTCTGTGTTGATGCTGAAATGGAGAACAGCCTTGCTCAAGACCCTGGGGGCCAGATCTGCAGTGGGGTGCAGTGCTCCTTCACATCCTGGAAGAGCTTCATTGATCACTCCTGCCCCTTGCTGCACACCCCTTCCCTCCTGCAAGCTTCTCCCTTCTCCTAGGCTTGTGAGCTGCTGAAACAAGGATGCAGAGAAATTTCTTCAGCTGTTACTTATTTATCAAGCAGAGGTGCCCTTTCACAAGGCCCTATCTTCAAATCTGGAGTTGAATATACTGAGATGAAACCTTCAGGTTTTGACTTTAGCTTTTTATCTCCATGACCTTTTGTCATCATAGCACGACCACACCTGTACATCTGTTTTGGTTTAGTTTACAGCAGAGGTCAGGGTGGGTGTGATTTCTTCATTGGGGTTTTTAAGTACATTAGTAATACGGAAAGCAAACACTGGTATTCCACTGGCCCATGGTACCCTTAGCACAAATGGTGATTCATGCCTTGCCTTTTCATTGTTTCTTTGTTTTCTCTTGCTTAAAGTTAGGCGCTGTGTGAAATTAAATGCCCCAGATAATGGCTACATGAAGTGTTCGGGGGATGGAAATAACTATGGTGCTACATGCGAGTTCTCCTGCATTGGTGGCTATGAGCTGCAAGGGAGCCCAGCTCGAGTGTGCCAGTACAATTTGGGGTGGTCTGGAGTGGAGCCCACCTGTGCACGTAAGTGAGTATTTCACTACTTTACCAGGACTGCCAGAGCAATGGTTCTCAGGGCAGTGAGAATTTGGGAAGGGGGTGTGGGGTGGAATACATCTGCAAAGTCCAAGAGATAGGAAATGTAACATCTTTGTCTCGTCTGCCAATTTGCACTTTAGAAAGGAAGCCTTTGGCACCTTTGGCTGTTCTTTCCTAAGGTGATGATGGTACCTCACAGCTGATTGTTTTTGCTCAAAGTGTGCTTGTAGAGATAGATCTGTTTCCGGTATGCTCTGTAACTTTTGCTGTAATTTTAATTCTAGCCATGAATATTAATGTGAATGTGAGGACTGCAGCTGCGCTTCTGGATCAGTTTTATGAGAAGAGAAGATTGCTAATTATTTCCACTCCTACTGCAGCCAACTTCTTCTACAGGATGCAGCTGGGAATGCTGCAGGTAAAACACATTTAAGGAGGATGTGCAACTGTTTTTTCTTTTCTTTAAAGAAAGACACAAGAGGACAAGCTCCACTGTTTGATATATATCCACAAATTTCAGCTGTTACACTACAGCCACTGGAGGATCTGGCTGAAACAGTCACGGTTCTGGATTAATCCTTTTCACAGGGGTTTCAGTTAAGTATCTCCCCAGTCTCTAATTCAGATCTGTTGTGGATTGTGCTGCCTCTGACTGATCAGTTGCTGAATCCAAGGCAGTTCTGGCCCCTTCCATCCTCCCCAGATTAATATTAACATTAATTTGTGTTTAATAATAATTCGCTAACTCAGCTGTTAGAGATGTAGAAACAAACCCCAATCCTTCAGTACTTCAGTGGATGCAGTTCATGTAACTACAGTGCAAGGAGGTGCGAGCAGCTTCAGAAGTAACAAGTGCATCAGCAAACAAAGGACTGGAGACTCAAGACAGAAATTATCCAGAGTGATGGAGATAACACTGGGGTATTTTGTTCAATAACAAAAAAATCAAAAACCAAACAAACTTCTGGTAATTGCCTTTCTTATATGTTGTAAATGTGATGCTCTTGTTTGCTTCTTGCTACACTTAAGGATGTATTCCCAAAATGTTATCGGTGTTTTCAGAGAAAGGAATCAGTCTTGTATTCTTTCACAGCAACAAGTGCTTTTATCTTGTTTTTTCTTCTCACAGCTGTATCAAAATTCAGTATAAATAGTCATTGGGTTAAAAACAGGATGGCTTTTTAACTACTGACTTATGTTACTGTTGTGTTTAAGGGGGGACTAAAAACCTTTTTTCTCCATTAGATGAACTTGGCAAGAAAATTCATTGTGTTGATCAAACTGAAATAATTTAAAATACTAAACTTAATAGCTGTAGTATATTTTCCACTACTTGACAGTGGGCAAATAAGTTGGCATGAAAGAAAACTTTCTTCAGTAACTTGTATTTCACATACCTTGCTTTGATTGCCAAATTAGACTACAGGCACAATGCTTAAAATGCTGGCATCTTCTCATGTCACTACAAAGACAAGTTTATACATATTTGTCCTAGGTGGTCCCCATGTGCTGTTTTTCTTGGAGTAGCTAAGAATGTCGTTTAACATCCCCTGGAGTCATGAGGCTCTAGTTCTTGGCCATGCAAATTAAAGAGTTCTCGAAGTATGCTCTCAATTCAAACATCTCACTAACTATAAGAAGATGCAACTCTATGAGCACTTACTGCACATTTAAAAGGTTCCCCTGTTCTCTCACTGGTGACTAACACACCTCTTTCTTCTTTTAACCCTTGCAGCCAGCACAGTGTGGCTTAGACCTCCGACACGTTACCGTTGTTGAACTGGTTGGAGTCTTCCCAGCACAGATAGGAAGAATAGGTGTAAAGCTCCTGCCCCCATCACTTGCCCTGCAGCTCAGGTAAAGGAACCACTCACTACTGTTGTGCATGCACCCTGTCATACAAGATGCATTGCTTTTGATTCCCTGCATCTTACTCTCTAAAAATACCTATCCTACTCTAATGTACGTAGCTGGATACTGGAAGGTAGGTGTTGATGAGTAAGCCTTAGGATTAATTTGCTCTGTATGTGGTAGGTACTGCAAATGCATGGGCAAATAAAAATATAATAACAAATGTAATGTTTTTAATTATTTATGTATTATACTATTTCATTTATTTTATTTATGTTATTATTTTGTTATTTTACTGTTTATATTTTTATTTATTATATATCTGATATCCCTATAGTCATGTTGTGGGTCTATATTTGTGGGTGCTGCCAATGAAAATACTTCAAATTATGTCTGTGTTTTGTTCTGGTGCAAAAACGTGAGAGGTCAAAGTCCTTTTGCAACAAAGCCATGGAGCAGCTGCCAGGGCAGCCCCAAATGGCAGGAACAGCCCATCACCTCTGCTGCAGTGCTGGGGGTTGTGGCCAGGCCTGAAGGGGAGGAAGTGGTGGCTCTTTGAAGTCCTACATGTGGTAACTATATGGGCAGTATTTCAAAGAGGAAATTATCGCAGGCTGAGGTGCCCAAACTGTTTTGACTTGGTTTTAGACTGGCACAGGATTGGTTTTCACTTGAAAGAGAGACTTCAAGTGCCAGCATTTCCTAGGAACAGGAAGACAAGAAAAACCAACAGCAAAGGCCTCGTTGGCAGGGAAAGTAATAGTTATTTAGAAAGAAAAGTTCAGGAACGTTTTAGGCAACATATTCTGTCATAGCCGTGATGAAAGAGAAGGAGCTGTAATTGGAGACAGTGCAAATTGCTGGCACCCAGAGGGGTTTTTTTTTAAATTAAAAAATATTTATTCTCAATATAAGGAAAAAGAGAGCAGAAAGAACCTCTCTTTTTTGAATAAAAGCACTTTTACTAAAGTTGAAAAGTTTTTCTTGTGGTTCCATAGCAAATAATAAGCTCTCTTAACATCTCATCCTTGCTCCCTTGCAACTTTTAATGGAGCTAAATTTCAGAAGTCTGTATATTATCACTTGCCCTGCACTCAGTGAAAGTTAGTTTTCGATTGATTGGTTTCTTAGTGTGTGAATTAGAGCTTTCTAGTTCTGTAAGGCACTTAAATCAATATGAAATGCACTCTCAAGCAGCTTGAATAAAGATGTTGTTCAGAGTTGTCATTTCTGTAAGCTAATGAGCACAGGTACCCTAGTTAAAACTTTGGAAAGCTCAGAAGTTCAGCACTTGGATTTTTAGAAAGTAAGCATTTCCTTTAGGTGGTATAAGACACACGATCAGTGTAGTTTTCTATCACCATTGCTTAGCTTTAATCTTTATTTTAGCTTGAGTTTAAAGGCCAAGCTCCTTAAATGTAATAAGACAATGCCTAGAGAGCTCAAACTTGTTAGAAGGCTGAGGAAGGTAAATTTAGATGCTTCACACCCTATACAACATCCCTCCCAGTCCCACTTTTCATGACAGCTCATTCCATTCTGCCTGAATTTATTTACCCCACACTGATGATGTTGAGTGACTGCACGTATAAGGATCTTGCAATTAATTATTCCTTCAAGCAAAAGATAAAAAAATGCACCACGGATAAACTTTTGTTACTTTTGCACCTTCAGAGGAGCCTAAATGGCACCTGTTACCAATTTGGAAGAAAAGGACTCCTCCATGATTAGCAGTGGATTTTTTTTCTCCTAAATTGGAGTCATCACCAAGTAGAGGGTTGTAAGTATTTGGCAGCAATGAATGCAGACTCCAATAATTTTTTCATGCTTTTACTCAGTGTTTTATTCCATGTGGAATAGTCTGTTTGTAACCCTAGCTGCAAAACAATTGTTTTCTTTAGGTAATGTTTATACTACTTTTTTTGATTCACCTAGTGATAGCAATAGGTAATGGCATGTGCTGCATTAACAGTCAGAGGTCTTAGAAGAAAACAGCTGTGTGACCTTCCCTAATGCAGAGGTACAGCCTGCAGCACACACAGAGACCGGCTCTTTATCTGCCTCCTTGTTCTTAATACTGACACAGAGTGGATGCTCTGTAGCCCCCTCTGACCCTTCACACTCTCCTCTGCTTACACTCAAGAGGCTGGTTCTGCCCTTTGTTAGGTGGAAGTGCCCATGCAGTAGGTGCCAGGTTTTAACAAAAGTTCCTTCCTTTGCAGGTTGCTGCTGAGGATCCCCCATTACAATTTCAACATCGTGGTGATGGACAAGCACGGAATGGACAAGGAACGCTATCCTTTCCCAGCAACACCTGCTGAGCTCTTTGCCCTTATTGACAAATTTCCCTTGAGAAAAGATGAGATGAAGCTGCAAGCAGAAATTGGTCAATCGTGTCCCTAATTCAGGATTTCAGGGCTTGTAGTCATCAGCACATTTTTTTTAATCCATGTAATTCTCTCCTTGGTGCTACACAAAGCATGGCTTTTTTTAATCACTAACGTGATGGTTTTGTGTGTAATTGGTAAGTCTGTCCAGCTGTGTAGCTGCTCTGCATAGAAGTATGCACGATGCTTTTTTGTACTTTCAGTCATCTTTAGATCATAGAATCACAAAATGGCCTGGGTTGGAAGTGGCCTTAAATATCATCTAGTTCCAACCCTCTGCCATGGGCAAGAGCATTTTCTACTACACCAGGTTTCTCAGACCTCCATCAGCCCTGGTCTTGAGCACTCCTAGGGATTGGGCATCCACAACTTCTCTGGGCAAACTGTTCTAGTGCCTCACCACCCTCACAGTACAGAATTGTTCCCTGATACCTTATCTGAACCTGTTCTCCTTAAGTTTGAAGCCGTTCCCCCCTTATCTTGTCACTACACGCTCTTGTAATAAGTCCCTCTCTGTCTTTCCTCTAGGCTCTCTTCAGGTACTGGGAGGCCACACAATTGTGTCCCCCAAGCCTTTTCTTTTCTAGGCTGAACAATCTGAGATCTCTCAGTCTTTCCTCATAGGAGAGGTGCTTCATCCCTCTAATCAAATCAGTGGCTTCCTCTGGACTTGCTCCAACAGGTCGATGTCTTTCCTGTGCTGTGGACCCCAGAGCTGGATGAATGTGTATGTAGGGTTAATACCTAATGGAATGTCTTGTACAGAGAATTAAGAACTGAGGTATGTTTCTGGGAGTTTATTTTGAATTTTTCATTCAGTGTAAAGTTGGGGTTTCTTTCGTACTGTTTGTAATTCTTTTTATTAATAAAATATTGTTTTGCAAACAGCTGGTTCTCTAAAATTCCTCTTGCTGAATAAAGTTGGTGATTGATTCAGAAGTGGGATCAAAATACCTCTCTGCAACCCATTATAACAGACATTGGCCTCGCACTGAGGGTGTACAAGCAACGCAGTGTTGTTTTTTACTTCCACTAAAAAATATAGTCAAAGACACAGAGCATCAGCCAAGGGCAACACAAGCATCTGTTTTCAGCAGCAGCAAGAAGAAAATAGAAGACAGCAGGAGTATGGAAGTCAATGCCACAGGGAATATTATAAAGGAACAGTGAACAGTGTAAAGGACAGGCAGTAATTACTAAAGACCATGTAATGCAATGCTTGATAGAAACATATGCTCTTAGCTGGTATGCTTCTGCTTCAGGCTTTTAATGTCCAACCATCTTGGAGTAACAGATTTCTTTCCCCTCTTCACCTTGGAGACAGAGCAGAGTGTTTATTTCATGGCAAGGAAATATTATCCTGAGGAGAACTTCATCAAGGTTTTGTCAATTCCAAAGCTGTGGAAAACTCCTGTTTTTAAGTCATCACTTACAAATCAAGAAAAAAAAAGTTCCCTGTTTAATAAAAGTATTGGGAGTCAATAGTTCAAAGTCTTGTGAAGCCTCTGCAAAGAATATACATCATGCATGAAGAATACAACCATCAAAGGAGTGAAAATTGTGAGTTACATCTTTGATGCCTGTTTACAGGATCTGATGCATAATTTGAGACATCTGAAAAGCAACACTAGTGTCTGTGCTGTTCATTCTTGCTCCTCAAGAGCAGGGTCCTGTTTTCTTCAGCCAAATGCTTGTTTGATTTTGACCATAATGTTACATTATCCACTTTAGTACAGTGGTAAGTGTCCCCACCTGGCGTGTGGGAGACCCGGGTTCAATTCCCGCCAGGGACACAGTGTTAAGAGTTGGACTCGATGATCCTTGTGGGTCCCTTCCAACTCAGAATATTCTGTGATTCTGTGATTCTGTACATTTTTAAAGTTTGCACTCTGGTGGCAGCAGAAAAACATTTCTACCACCATCTTTAAACCCATCCTTATCAGAGTTTGGTCTCTCACACCCTCTGAAATTACACCACCAACAACAATGAAAAAAAAAAACCCTTTAAGAAAGATCCTTGCTCCTGCAAGAGAATTAATGAGGGACTGACTGTGAAGAGAGGGAAGTCAGCCATGTCATTAGGTAACAAAAGCTAATTTGTGGCCTGAAGCATGACAGTGCCAAGGAGGGGGTGGGTGGTGGTATGCCATGTATTCTGAGCAGGATGGGCTGCTTTCCAATGTTAGGAGATTGTTGCTAAACACCCAACAGTAGGTATGAAAGCATGGCACAGCCCTGCTGAGGGCTTCCTGCAGTGCTGGTGCCAAAGGTCAAAAAGATCAGAATATATCATGAACTCTGGAAGGTGATGGTGCCAGGTTGGCAAGGATGAACAACAGGGTGGCAAGGCAGGTACTCCTGGCTGAGTTTTACAAGTGTTGATGTTATGAATAAGATGCAAGGACACGACTGATGATTAAAAAAAAAAATCACATAAATACTATTTCTCTTCCATATATGACCAAATGAAAAATAAAGTCCTGAACACTATAAAGGAGCGAGAAGGCCAAGAGCCAGTGTGGTGGTGGACACAACCGTAGCTCAAAAGTTGCCCTTCCTTTGCTCCCTAACACCAGTAGTTAAGAAAATTAGACAAGGCTGGTCACACTAACAACATGGACCTGTTGGAACAAGTCCAGACAAGAGTCCTTAAGTTGACCCAAGGGCTGGAACATCTCTGCTCTGAAGACACTCTGAGAAGGTTGGGGTTGCTCAGCCTGGAGAAGGCTCTGGGGAGATCTCATAGCAGGCTAAAGGGGGCCTACAAGAGAGCTGCAGAGGGACTTTTCACAAAGACAGGTAGCGCGAGGACAAGGGGGAATGGCCTTAATCTGCAGGAGGGTAGGTTGGATTAGAAGTCATCAAAGAATTTACTGTGAGGGTGGTGAGGCACTGGAACCTGGAAGTGTTCAAGACGAGGCTGGATGGAGCTGAGAGCAACTTGGACTGCTGGAGGTGTCCCTGCTCAAAACAAGGAGAAAGGAACTAGGTGATCTCTAAGGTTCCTTCCAGCCCAAACCGTTCTGTGATTCTGTGGTTTTACTCTTGTGGCACACAGCCTGAGGGCACATCCATACACAGACTGCTGTGGCCCCAGTTCTCTGGCTCAGGTTGTTCAGCATGCATGTGCTTATAGCGTGAATCACAGGTGGACAGGTTTGAGGTGTTTTTTACCCCTCACTTTCCTCATCCGAAAAGCAGAGCAACTGATTTGCAATGATTTAAATTTCTAAGGAAAAAATAAATCTTGAATGGAGTTGATTTTTCTCCTGTATTACTGCAATTCCCATCTGCTTCTGCTCCATTTTGATTTAGGTACAGAGTCATTGCCTCCAGTCATCTTTCACGACGGGGTGAACTGGAGCAGGGCTTTAAAATTGCTGCAATCAGGAAAGTGATTGCAATCACTAGGCTGTTACAGGAAATTGAGTTAAGTGGAGGAGAGCTCATGAGTGATGGGATTACTAGTTATAGTTCTGCACAGAACATCTATTAAAATCCTGTGATTAAGAAAAGCTGTTCTTGATTAGTAATACAAGGTTTCTGGCATTTTCTGTTGTACATTTTTTGTGGGGAACAGTGAAAAACACCATGTGCCATCTCTGTTTTGGAGTCAAATCAGCCTGCATGTACAAAGGTACAACAACCTTTTGGGAAAGGGGGTTTTGAACAAGGGACTTAGTGCTTCTGGCTTTAGTCCAGCATTTATATCTTCAAATAATTCACTTTTGGTGTCTGAAAAACGACACGGCATAAACAATATTCAGTTTCTATAGCAGTACACTTGTTTCTAAAAGGTTTAACAGAAAATTCTCCTTTCTCAAAGTTATACTGTCTGGAGTTCCTTGCACTACCAAGAAGGCTCTTCTTCCAATACCTCCAGTTGTACTGTGGCTGTCAAAATGCAAATCTGGTATAAAACATGAATATTAGATCTGCCATAAATCCGGTACTTTCCACTCCCACCTCCAGGCTGTTCATTGCAGGAGATGTGAGACATCACATTGTGTGAATACAGTCATGGGCTGGAGGTTCCTGCATCAGTCTGGAGGTACTTTTCAGTTTTGAACAAGAATCAAAAGACTTTAATTATTTTACATGAGAAAAGAATTCTTGTTTCTGACATGCAGCATCTTTTACAAACAAAACTACTGAGGTAAACTGTAGCTGGCAGCAATTTCCCATCACCAAACAATGTTATAAACGGCCTGTTTTCCCCCAGATTCTACCCTCAAACCCACCTAATTCGATGAGAACAACCCCTGTCATCACACATCTCCTCCAGAATTGCAGAGGAGGGACAAAATTTGGAGTTGCACATCCTTACTCTTGAGTTCAAAACTCCTCCCTCTGGGACAGAAAATGTTGTGTTTTAATGAAAGCACCAATGACCCTTTAGAGCTCTGCACTAAATGACTACAACACAGAGCTTCATTATAGCTCAGTACTTACATAAGAGCATGAGTCAGACTGCATCCCATAATTAGTGAAAATGCAGAGGCTAAAAAGTAACCTGAATTATATTTAAGTGCTCTTAGCATCACAACCCACTTTTTAAATTGAGGTGGTGAAATAATGGAGCTCAGGCTGTGCAATCTCAGCGCTTGATCACTTCCAGCCACTCACTGCAGTCTCTGGTCCTGCTGTACATCCACAGAAAGAGAAAAGGGAACCAGTGCTTCACAGCATCAGGGGTGGCACAGCTCCTTTCAACTGTGTAGCTGCTGCCCATTTCTCTCATTTGTAGCTGGAGGTTATTTTTAATGACAGCTCGGTGAAGGGAAGAGTGAGAAGCCAGTTGCAGATGCTGGAAGGCAGAGAGCAGCACGGCTTCCTGGATTAGAGGAGCCAGTGAGGACATGGGCAGCTGAGAGAAGGCACATGCACTTCTCTGGCCCCTTTCAAGAGTGACCCAGCTGCTGCATGCTCTGGGAAACACGAGGGAAACAGGAAAGCCGGTATCCATGCAGAAGTGGTGCATATCTAGTTACCAGCATACCTCTCATTGTCACTGAAGCATCAAGAAAGTAACCAAGACCTTAATTTCACTAATTAGGATGGCCCATACTTCCAATTTACAAGGAGAACGTGGCATTTTTCACTCAAAGCGAAAGGGAGGGTAGACTGCAGTTCAATTGTACAGAAGTTACAGTGTCATTCCACACAAACATGGAAGCACAATCCCAGGCAAGGGTACAATGAGTCAGGAGGGTTCTTCCTCACCTGCATCTGTTTTCCAGTTTATGAGTACTTGACCTCCCCATAAAGGCCAGACAGCACGAGGAAAAGCTAGACAGGAGTGGTGTGAGGACAAAAGAGCTTGTGGCCTGTGCCCAAACCACACCAAGAGATCAGTGAACCCCCTGAGCTGGTCTCCCCTTAACCTGGGCACAGGACCCCAGTGGAGGAACTGAGCCAAGCTTTTGGACTGCTCCAAAGTGAGCAAAGCAAGCATAAGTCCAGAGCCCAGGAGCATGGTTTGCCTCCTACTTTCTCAGACACCAGGGAAGGCGCAGCAATACACAAAAGTCCAGGGAACTGGAGAATCAAAAGAAAATGCAGGAGAGCCTTCAACTCTGAGATAAGTTCAAATAAGCGTGACTCAACTGTAAGCACAAATTGAGTAATCAAATGCTTGTTTTTTCTTAAAAACAATAATTACAAAAAAGAGTCAGGAGCAGCAATTATAGAAAAGATGCATTTTGAACATACCTGGATTTTCGGGTGGACAGAACCTTAAACTAGGGAAGAGGAAGGAGATTCAGGGACAGAGGGGAGGACCTGGTTATGAAATCAAAAAGAGGTTAATTTCTACACTTTAAATGCTTTTAAGACAAACAAAATAAGCAGAGATAAAGACATCATCAATGGAGTCCCACCTCAGAAGACATGCCAGGCCTTTTCTATTAGTCATTACATATAAATGATGTCTTTACCTTAATGAGATAATATGGGATATTCCTCCAAGGCAGGATTATAACTTTGCATTTTAGGAGAGACAAAGACACGGCAACATTTCAGTGTTTTAATTTAAAAGATAGAACAGAAATCTTGGCAATAGCTGTAGATGTATTACATTACCAGCCACCTTGGTCCACAAAACTGAATGTACAATGCACAGTACAAAAATACTCTCAGGAGGAAACATTGCTTTGTCTAAACCTGGGCGGAACTTAACACACTGCAATGCTATTTACTGCCACTACTGTTCGTGTCCAGGAGAATAATTAAACAAATTGGTAACAACAGATTTTAAGCAGAACAAAGGCGGAATGAGGGATATGTGACATTCCGTAACTGCTGCAACAAATGACTACACTTGGCTTCACGCAAACCTCAACAATTAGAACTATGCTCAAAAATATACACTGAACAGTCAGGAGAAGTAGCACACAGCCATAGATACATCATTGTCACGAAGTACAGTTGTTGAAATAACTCATCTAAATAAAAGGCCAAGATGAAGCAAGGGTGAATTTCAAAAACAACCTAAAAAACACCTAAAAAACAAGTTGAGATTCAGTTTCCAGCATCAGTGTAAATATACACGGTATAATCAACACTTTATTATGAGCACATATTAAACAGCATTTGCAAACATGAAATCACCAGGTAGGAAATTCACGAGCACCTCCTGCTGAGCCACGGTGAAGGGCATCACTGCAAATCAAAGTCTACACATTATTTTGGAATTTACCACATGTTCATTTCTCTGGGGTTCTCCAATGCTAAAATTTCTGTGTGTAAAAAAATAAATAAGTAGAAATATATTTATTTTAATTACTTAAAGTTTTTAAAGTGCATGGACAGCTCTCAGGAGATGGTTGTTTCTCTCATTGTGGCAAAGTGCTGAAAATCAATACTGTGTTAGGGAAGTGAAACTTCAGTCTTAACTTCAAAGCCATGAAAATAGGTGAAGCTATAAGTTCATCTCTGTATGCTGCCTCCTTCCAGATACTGGAGATTAGTGTTCAGGTAGAACCTTCTGCTCAGGGCTGCTGGATGGAAAAAAAGGATGAAGGGAAGAGAGACCCTTGCAAAGATTCAGGTACAAACCTTACTATCTTGTGAATCCACAAATTAGACAACTATGGAAATAGGGCTCTCATCTGTTTTCCAAAGGTGCAAGAGACCCAAGCAGCTTTTCTCTTCACTGGCTCTACAGAGCAAACTGCAAACTTTACGTTCCCGAAACCTTTAAGAAGCCAAAACTATGCCAAGAGTGAATGTAACCCTCCTGTTACCTTTCCTTACCAGTAATAGCAGTGAATGCTCAAAGGCAGCTCCGCTGTTATAGTTGAGTTGATATTTTGCATGCTACAACTTAGAATAATTGCACCTGGAAAGGCCTAACCAATAATTAATATATGAAAATACTTCTTTCATGCTATCTTAAGCGTAATTTGCATTGGAAGAAGCACAGAAGAATAAGCTTCCAGTCTAATGCACCATAATCAAAACATGCTTACCATTCCCATGCCTTCTCTCAAACTATCTGCAAGAGCATCCAGCTGGAAAAGAAAGATGGCATCTAACAGGCTTCCAAGGAAGGCAATGGCACTTGGTTTGGCAAAGGAAGATGGCAACAGTGTCTCTGAGTCTTTGCAGCTTTCCTCCCACCCTTGCTGAAGTGTAACATGATGGAGGTGGAGGAGATGGGGAGGTCATTTCAAACCTATTTTGCCCTGACTTTGGCACCTAAACATGCAAAAGCACCAACAGTTGGAGCCTGAAGTCCCCATATAGAGAGCAGGGCTGGATACCAAAGTCTGATGGCAGGACTTGGAGAGCCTTCAGCATGAGCTCCTTTTAATAGATAGTGGCACTGTATATAGATGCATTTACTGGCCCCACTTTTACAGCAAAAATTGCACTTTTATTCCTCTTTCACAGAATCACAGAATATTCTGAGTTGGAAGGGACCCACAAGGATCATCAAGTTCAACTCAAACAGCACCACTGCCTCTCTCGCGGGGAATCAAACCCTGGTCCTCCGTGTGAGAGGAAGGGACACTCACCACTGTACTAAAGTGAATTTTTTTTAATGGGTCCAACCCTCAAAATCCTATCACAAGGGGGGAAAGATAATGATGTAGCTACCTGTAGCTACCTTGCTAGAAAAATGTGTATCAGAGTAAAATTGTTTTTTGCAACACATTTTCTAAAACCACCACAGACCAGATTTCTTCTCTACTGATGCAGCTTCAGTTATTTGGTTCTGTGTGGAAAGAAATCAGACACATCAGTTCTGGTGTCTCTATTTAACCAGGGTAGGAGTTTATGAATCAATGTTAAAATTGTGGCTATTTCGTCCTAAAAATTAGCCTTGAATAAACTATTTGTGCACCTTCTATACCATAAGCAGATAAATAGGAAAGGAAGGCTTTAGTCTAATTCCTGGCTTTCTGTCTTTTTGTTCAGCCTGGTAACACACAGAACATGATGACGCACAATTACAGGCAATTAATTCAAATGTCCGGGAAACACGAAACCACATCTGCAGTTAATCATCTTGTGCCTTTTCCAAACCATAAACCATTTGTATAGAAGAAGAGAACAAAGATACGAGAGACATAATTAAATGCAACATTTTCCATAAAACAGACGCTTCCTATAAATGCATGAATAATGTCACAGAACAGCAAAACTTTCCAGATTGCTCCCTTGTCTATGTGATGCACATCATCTCTCCCAGGCTGTGATATTATGTGCTACCCTACTGCACAACTGTCACTGCTAACCCAGGAGGCAATTTCACTCTCCTACTGCTAATCCCATCAATGCCAATTGTAAATCCCAAACCACTGCCTTGGCCAAAATTGCTTCCCAGGTGAAACTGTTCCTCTCATATGCTGAACTGCAGTTGATCTCTGCAGCCTGTTCACAGCCCAGTCTGTAATTTCAGATGTGGGCTCAGAGTGACATTTTGGCCCTTTGGAAGGAGAAAGTTGAACTTAAAGCCCACACAGACACTGTGTGACACATTCTAGACAAGACCATTCATCACAAACTCTACCATAGCACCAAAACGGGCAGAAGTTGAAACAGTAAAACACAAATTTTTTCTTGAAAAGCAAGACTTGATTTAGCTAAAACATCTATGTTTAACGTAAGTAAATGATGCTTACCATTCGAAAATTAGACAAACTCTTGTACTCCGTGTAAGAGTACATTCAGTTCAAAATTATTTTAAGGTTTTCAGTTTGGCAGATGAAAAAGTGCCCATTCTGAGG
The DNA here is from genome assembly GCA_013390025.1 of Pitta sordida. Taxonomy (NCBI): domain Eukaryota; kingdom Metazoa; phylum Chordata; class Aves; order Passeriformes; family Pittidae; genus Pitta; species Pitta sordida. Next base: position 38,342 of record WEKX01019412.1, read on the forward strand.
TCCAGCTTAGAGAGGGTTTTGTATTCTTATTATTTTTCCCATTTTCCCCATCGAAAAGAAACAAAAGCAAACCATCCCAACTGTTCCTCTACAACTCTAGCTGGAATTTTACCTTGAAGCATCATTTTCTTCAGATTCAACAAGCTTTAGCTGTTTGAATCAACTTCTAGCAAGAGAAAAAAAATCAAGTTTTTGCCTACATGACAGTGTAATATTATGATTATTCACAAAATAAATTCAGGTTTGTAGTGCAAACAACCAAGACAATAGAGAACAATTCTGCTGAAAACAGAGGTAGTTTAAATGTTAAAAGTTAGGTTTGGTTTCACTTTTGAAAATACTGATTTAAAAAAATTTAATACTTAAAGACAGACTATTATGATAAGGAAAAGCTTATAAAATGTTATGTGCTTCATATTTGTGCTCTAATTTATCAGCTCAGAGCATCTGCAGCACAGGATCATAGAATCATTTAGGTCAGAAAAATGAAAAGCCAAGTAAACTTGGCTTTACTGCCTTGTTCTGGAGCTGAGCTTCAGAAGAAAATGAAGAGTAGATAAAGAAGGAAAATGAAGTCAGTTTTCTTGAGTAACTGTTGACTTCTGTTTACCAATCTGAGCTTCTCTAAGAACATTTTATTTTCAGTGGTGACTCAGTAATTTCTGAAGACTTTGAGTCTCTAACTGGACGAACAGTACCTCCAATGACTTTTAAAAGTAATTTCAGAATTTTCATAGAATGTATTCAAAATGAAACAATTTTATTAAAACTACTATTTTTAACACAAATAAATATTTTTTTATCTGATAATACTAGGAGTTTAAAAGACTGGTTGTAAACTTCCCTGCAGTTTCCAGCCACTCAATCAAAAAATAACATAAAACAGGTGTTAAAAAAAAATAAAAGGACACTAAATTTCAATGTTTTGAATTGAGCTCTAAATACATGCACATAATTGGACAGTAGCACAGCTGTAGGTGTCAGAATTTTCTCCTGTAGCCACTCATATCAGTTCATATTCTGTTATTCAATCTAGATTTACAATTTCTGGATTGTGAAGAACAACATCTGTATCTCTCAAGTTAGATTTTACCATCTTTATTCTTCACAGACATATTTGAATACTGGTAGTACTTTGATCTACAGGGAATGACACATGCTTTGATAGTTTGTTTGGGGTTTTTTTGTTTGTTTGGTTTTTGTTTTCCAGTAATCCACATAAGGATTACACTTCCATGTATTTCAATTTGTTGCCTTCCAGGGGGGCGGAGAGAAGGGGGTAAAAAACAGAAGGTAGGAATAGCTGTAGATAAATTTAGCAGTACAAATAAAGAGCTGTATTCTAGTTTTGGAAAATTCAGAAAAAATACTGTCCACTCAGTTTTCTGATCTTCCTTTGTCTTATACCCTGAGGAATCATATGCTATGTCATTATATTATTATCCAGCCTTGCAAGCAGACATATGTTGTCCATGAAAAAACGTTATAATCCTATCTCATTATGGTACAAGTGGCCCACAACAACCATTCAAAACAGCATGCTCTTCACAAATTACCTGTGTAAGTCCCCAGAGGACGAGGGATCTAAATAGGTGGAAAAACACTTTCAGAAAGCAAATAAGAAAATTACAGTTGAACAACTGCCATGACTAATAAGATTAATGATTGAACTGGCCAAGACCCACTCATTATTAAATCCACTGTTAACTGACAGAGGGATGTTCAAGAGAAAAAAAAATCCTACTCTGGTCAATGATTAACGTATGTCTGAGTGGGATCCCAGCCCACACAGGGAAAATTCTACAGTTTTGCAATTCATTTTGGCATGTGCTTTAATCTTGTTATTTTACTACACAATCTGTTGAATCAAGGTCTTAGCTAATTATGTTCAAACCTGGTGCGTGTCTCATCTCAGCGACATATCAGATGGGGACAGGCATGTGGACATATTCCCTCTGTTCAATGACATCAGAAGATCTTGTCTATAGCTGTCAACTGAATGAAAAACACAGTAATATCATGTTGTTCTGGAAACTGTTTGATGATTTATTTTTGTTAGAGGCTCTTTGATTACGTTGAACCAAGTCTGCCTTTCAGACAAGTGCATTGAAATACCCCAGAGGGTGCCAGGACACCACCACGACACACCAGCTCTCCCCCTGCCTGTTTCTAGTATGCAACACAGTGCATTGGCCTTCCTTGGTTGGCTGCTTGGTCCCAAGGCTGCACTACTGCCCAACAAGCAAACATGATAAAGAAATGCTGTTTGTTATCCTTTGTAACATTATGGCTTCTTCACTTTCAGACACCAAAGCACAGACTCACTGAATTTGCTTGTACCGTACCACTGCTGCCTTCTGGGCCATCTTTGATCCAGAGGGAGATACACGAACCAGGCTTTACTTACTAAATTACCAACTAGAGAGTTTGCTCACTCTGAGCAGCCCCCAGGCAGAAGTGTTCATCATCTGCACTCCAGTCACCCAAAGGGACAGAGAAAGCCAGTCCTATCTCCGTACAAGGTCCAGTTCTCACTGGCTTCAGGAGAAACAGGATTCACACAAGAAGCCTGGATAAGAAACCATCAGCATGAAAGTGCAGAATGCATTAATGTCTCACTTGGAGCCTTAATATCCAAGGAAAATAGTATGACACCACTGAAGTCAGGAGTACCCGTGATACCCCTCAGTAAAGTCTTTCAGAGTCTGCGTTTTCCCATGCTGGACCTCAGCATTAGTATCCCCTCCACTGGCATTCCTGGGCTGTCAATCATCTTCTGCCAGAGGTGCTGCTCTTCCCCTTGAGAGTCCATCCAGTCAACCTCCTTGCCATTACTCACACCTGGCAATTATAAAAACATGAGGCATTTTCCCTATTAGGAAGCACTTAATATCACTGCTCATTTGCTACAACAGCGTACAAGAAAAGTGTCAAGCACTTTACCACCTATATAGGGAGCCCTACTGAAAACAGGTATCTCCTGGAGACCAGTACTTTGTCACTGAACCTCTCCACTCTGCACCACAAGAAACTTTTTCCTAATAGAGGAGGAATGGATTCACACCTCTTCCAGGTCACACCAGCAGCAGCAGAAAGGCTGCTGCTGGACAAAAGTAGTCTCCTGCTTCTCACTGGGGTGCTGAGGAATGCTTCTAAGTTATTCATGGCTCTTCTGGGGTGTGGAGAAGTAACTGGGCACACAATTTTTGTGTCTCACTTGTTGGAGTAAAGAATTAAATTATCTACAAGTTACATGTTGCCTTCTCTCATTTTTCAAATTCCCCGAGTTCCCATATATTTCCCAAACACTCAGTAACATTTCTTTCCTTCATACACACAAATCAGGTGGAGTGAAGAAGGAGAGGTACAGAATAAGAAAAGCAACTGTGAGGCAGATGGTGTCTTACCATTTCCAGTGCTCAGACGGACACCTCCCAAAAAAATATTACTGGAAAGTGACTCCTTGTCCCACACAGTCAATTCTAGGCAGACATTACGTATATCCCTTGAATTCAAGCCACTGAAAGCAAAGGTATGATTCCACTGGGGATTCACACTCTTCTTTACTATGGGAGTTTTGTGTTTTGTAGCTTTGCTGTCATCTGGGAGCAGGTATCTGTCAAAGGAAAATTGAATAAGTAAATGGGTTGTCATACAATATTTACAAATAATTTCAGTTATGTAGAGGCGCAAATGGGATCAGAACCCCAGCACTCCACCGGTATTAAGTTAAGCATGTAACCTGAAGTGCTTATTTTGCGTTTGTGCTTCATTTGTTCCTATAGTTACAGTGTCAGTTACCACCAGCAGAAATTGGAATGAGATCTCCTTGCCTCAAGTCTTGGGTCTTAACCACAGACTTTTTATTTCAGCAAGGTTAAATATAGACAGAATCCTAAAAACATTGGCTAGAAGGGGTCTTTGGAGTCACCTCATCCAAGTGTCCCTCTCAGAGCAGGACAAGAAGTCCTCCAGAAAGAAATGGAAATTACTTATAAGGAAGGAACTTCAGCAGGTTAGCATCATTAATTTCAGTTGCCTAAAGCTCTATTGAGTGCAAAGCCACAAAATGCTTCACATTTTACTTGTACTAAAGAATGCATTTAGTGAAACTAAAAGAGTTGAAAAATCAAAGGTCTCCACCAATTTTTCTAGTCCGTACCTTCTCCTTCTACAGCAAAGCTGGTGGAATAACCATGTGGTTGAACATAAATACTAAAGGGTCAAACATGAAAACATATCACTAGACCTCGATCAGGATTCCTGTGGTGGCTTTTACTTGACAATAAACACGAGCTAATTTACTGCAGTGGGTTAACTGTGGGCTCCTCTATATCAAATTACCTCAGACTATAATTAGACCACTGTAGAACCTCAATTGGTTTATGGCAACTCAATTATACATTTGGCCATGACACGGCAGACCAGTAGTCCAAGGAAAACACAGTCCTTTTCCATGCTGCTGAGGAACCCATGTCAGCTTGTCAGCGGAAACGTTTTCTTTTACCACACATCATATTTTATGACATCAGGCACATCAGCATACAATTTCTAGGTGCCAGCTGCTTGTCAGGACTGACAATCCACATACATATACATTGAAAAAAAACCCCAAGTCAGTCAAGATATGATTCGGTGCAGTCATTAAAATGGTGAAGAAAAAAAAGCCACAAACCCTTTCACGAAAGTGTCAGATGTGCCCCCTGATTTCACTGCTGTTAAATTCTTTGCTTCTTTGATAAGGACTTCTAATATACCTCCAGATGGCACGTGAGGATCTCCTTTTTTCCCTTTTTTAAAGCTCTTCTTTCCTATACATAGACCAAAGTTGTAACATCACCATCAGAAATTGTATATGCCCTGTAAGACTAATTTGGAAATGTGAGTTGTCTTGGCTAGGTTTTAAAAAATAATTTACTGCAATGGGATTAAAGCATTCCTTATGAAGAGATTCTGATTCTCTGAGCAGAAAAAGTAGTAGGGCAGGGGCAGAAAAGTCACTCCATATTTGACAAAGAGCATGACCTTGTAACTTACTAGTCCTTGCAGGACACAACAGGATGTCCTATCTGAAGCCCCCAAATATATAAGTACTTGTAGATTCCTATGCTTAACGCATTGGACTCACGCCCTGTAAATCCGGCCCCTCTTTTCAGAATCCATTTCCACTGTTGATATTAAGGCAGCCCTGGACCACAAAAGCAAGCTATAAAACACCTGTCTCAAAGCTCATATCTAGAAATAAACCAAATGTGTCCTATGTGCAAGGATGAGCAGCTCCTCAGGGACCCTATGAAAGACACAGTGGTCCTTGACACGTATTGCTTTCCTACAGCACCGCAAGGATACACGTGCTTGATGCAGCTGCAAGTCCTAAGAAGCTTATCAGCAGGGATCATACACACTGATTCAGGCTGAAAACATCAGAAAAATAGATCAGGAGTGATGCTAAAATGTACTAATTTTAAAATGTGCCAACATGATGTCTGGACTTAGCAGACAAATTAGCTTTTAGGAGAGAAAACCTTGAGAAAACATTAGTGCTAGGAGAAAAAAGTCATCTGTTAAGAAAAAAATAAAAAGGAAAATAAACAAATCTAATATATCTATCAAATGAAAATGCTAACAAGCAATACTGTTGCCACGACAGTGATATAACCGTGTCTGTTATATCCATGTACACTGAGGTACTATCCAGTAATTTCTCTCACTTCAAAAGATTGTTGTTCTCTCACTTCAAAGGATTGTTGTTCCTGATGCTTCTATGATGCAAAGTTAGCAACTGTTTTCCCCTGTTCATTGCCAATGAAAATAATGGCTCATCCTAAAGAACTCAAATAATATTTTACAGAACTAAATTACAGCAGTAGCACAGTAAGACCGAGTAGAGGAAAAACAGTGTGAAAAAAAGAGCAAAACTGAGGAGATAGTTCTTCATGCTTGATGTACTTAAGCTAAGTGAAGTCTATTACTTTGATCAGCTAAATGCTGAACAAACTAGCTGAACAAAGAACTCACAGACTCTGATGCAGACAATTTATTTCTCTATAGCTGCTCATAATCATGTTATCTTATACATGGATTTTTTTTTTTTATTAGGTCACAGCCATGGATCAACTCTTGACTGCTCACGCTCTTTCCCTCTTCTGAAGTTCAATGCAAGAGAAGAGAATGGAGTAGGAAAAACATTCTCATGGCTCAAAATTCCCACAGATGAAGACAACCAGCTTATTTAAACACGCTTTCAGTCTTCACTAGTACCATTACTTCTCCCTAGGTGAGAATTTTTAATACTCAGAGGGATGTTAACATATCAGATGCTGCCAGTAATGTTAGTTTTACCTTGAAACTGTCCTAGAGGAAGCATTAGGTTTCTGTCTGGGGGAATGTAACGTAAAACGACTGTCAGTTCTCCTTTATACTGAAGGCCCAAATCTGTTGCAACCTCCACCTGAAAACAAATACAAACCATAAATCCAGGTAAGGTTAATCATTCACCTTCTCCTTTTGATTTTAATTTTGCTGCACCAATGCAGTGTTTGAAACACTTCTTAAACATATCAAGACATACCAGCCCACTTTCAGGTAATTAGATCATTCCAGATTGAAAGCAATCCCATTTTAGAAAACTTTCTGAGCTAGGGAATGCAAACTGTCAGAAAAACAGACCCATGTGGCATTAGACACTGTTCAGTGAGCAAGCAAAGCAATGAGTTATCTAGCATAAATGAGAGAAATCAACAGCAAAAAACCCATCAAACTTATTTATGGGCATATTAACAATAACTGATTTAAGCTGACAATCATCCCTTATTTTCCCCACTCAGGATTTGAGAATGCATTTAGTTTCATGTATTTTAGAGTCGTCATTCCTGAGTCACCCTTGGAATAGATGTGTGGGGAATGAAGTTGAGTGCAGTTCTGAAAGGGAAAAGCTTTTTGAAAACTGTTATTCCTGGAGCCCTTTTCCTTTTCTACATAACTACTATTTATTCATCTTTTTTTTTCCTGTTCTACTAGTGGACAACATTGCTATAAATTCTAAAATCAGGAAAAAATTTTCAATCTCTCCTCCGAACACACATATAAATTGATTCTAGACTCTGTCCCCTCTTTAGCCACAGAACTATTTTCTCTCTTTTTCTGTTTAGCCACTCTCCTCTCAAAAACAGACCTCTCAATGCTCATAGAAGAAGCATGTCTTAAAGTCTCCAATCTTTCCACCAAAGGAGGTAAATGACTCATGACAGAACAAATAAAGGACTGTAATAAAACCCAGGAAATGTTTCACTGCTATTACTCCATTCCTATCTCTATCAGGCAGTTCATATAGGAGAACAACATGTAATGAGCATGTATATTAATGTGCATTTTTAAAAACTGAAAAGGCAATCATATTTTAAAAAAAAATTATCAAATGATATTTTTTGATCAAAAAAAGAGTTTTAAGTGTTTTAAGTTTAGAAACATCATTTGTAACATCTTGAAAGGCAGACAAAATCCCAAATCTAACACTATTTCCTTAAATGTAACGAACTCAGAACAAACAAGTCATCCAGCAGCCTTGACAATATTTGCTGCACACCTTATATTTTGCTGCCACACTTTCTGAAACATCAGTCTAAACCACTGGAATTCCTGGGGATTATGGCTGCTGCAGGAGCAAACAGGGCAGAAGCCTTTAATCCTCTGGTCTACAATAGCTCTTTGAATCTCTTCCAAAAATAAACACCTTTGCCAAAGTAGGAGGTGCCTCAGAGACAGAAGTCACCCTATCCTTGGCTAAGCACAGTGTGAGCCCTGTTCCACTGACCACTTGATCTGCTGTCAGGGAAGCCTTATCATGCACCTTTCTAGTTAAGGTGAATGACAGATTAAAAAGTCATTTATTCACAGCTGAAAGGTATAAAGCACTTTGAACTGAAAAAAAAGAACAAAATCTCATGTATTCTTTAATAAACTGTTAAGGGTTGGGTAGAGGGAGTGGCAGGAAACTCCTGGTTTATGTGCTATTTAAAAAAGTTATTTACTAGGTCATTTTTTAATTACAGTTTATTACCAGATGAACTGTGGTTTATTTAAAAGCTTTGTTTTTTTTGCTGTTGCTTTTAAGTAGCCAATCACATGTGAAGTTTTCATGAAGACTAAAACCAGTAAGCTTTCACTGAATAAAGAACAAAGAGTTTTTGTTATTATCATATTAGACACTTTATAAGTCCTGATTTATAAACAAGTTCCAAAGGAAAAAATAACTAAGTGTAGTTAAATTTGCCTCACAGCACTTTCACCAGCCCTGGAAACCCTTACCTTGGGCTGGAGCACAAACCACTCATCGCCCTGATTTTCGAAGTTCCAGGAATCAAATGGAATTTCCACTTCCCCAAGGAAGCTGTTGCGTCCGAATCTGTCATAATGCCAGACAGAAAGCTGTAAGGTCCTGGTTGCCAGCTGTGTGTGACTGATGACATACTACCAACAGAAAAAAAAGAGAAAAAGAAACTCTCAGAATAAGCAGAAATAATAGTTTCCACTGAGCTTTCTACAGCTCTAGCTCAATTTCACAAAGTCCATGGCAGCTAAGAAATGAAGCATGAAAGAGAGATTTGTTTCCCTTGCAAACAACATTGATTTATCCAGAAAGCTCACAATGTTAATGTGAAATATCTTTTTTTTTTGTCATATGCATAAAGTGGTAATTAATGTTACTATCTCAATTGCAGGGTTTCTTCT
>WEKX01019412.1:49961-66359 GCA_013390025.1 Pitta sordida
GTAATTAATTAGCAAGGAATAAAGCATGACCAGGCTGAGCAAGGACCTGGCATGGCTGCATCAGCAATAGGAAATCAGCTTTTGCAGCATAAACAGTGTAAACATGCAACAGAGAATATGTGAAACATGGAAAGATTTGGTCTTTACTTGCAAGCATAACAATTCAGTCAGATGGGATCAAAATAACAAAAGGCAGGGCTGAATTAATTTACTCATCCTCAGAAATGCAGCGAGCTTTCCTAACACTGTCTCTTTCACAGTAAGTGATTATTGACTGCTTACTATGACGAAGAACTCACTGAAAACACCAGAGAATTAAAAACTTAAAAAAAATTAAAACTTAAAAATTAAAAACATCATTTATATGCTACAGGATTACTCATTATTAGAGACACTAATTATTACTGTCTGAGAGAGAATTCACATATTGTATTGAAAACCATAATGAGAAACTCACAAAACATGTTACTTGCAAAGTGAGTCAATGGACGCATGAAAACAATACCACCTCTGTCCCTCCCTCTATGACTCCTCTCATGTAATTTAGTTTTGATTCTACAAGTACGAAAAAAAATTGTGTTGCCTCTCTGTTCCTTCATAGTTTTGCCCTTTTACTATCAAACAGGTTGATCATTTAAGAGGTCTCATTGTTTTCCCACAGCAGACACCTGTTGCCCAAGGAAGCACATGGAAAACGCATTTCCCACAGGGAACCCCGAACCAACCACCCCTGAAATAGTGGCTTGAAGCAACTGGATCCTGTGAGCCCAGATTACAGTGTGTGACATGGTGGGGGACACCCCCAGCAGAGTTTAAGGAAATTCTTCTCTGTGCTTACGGATCAGTCCTTTGCTTTTTCTCATCTCCAATGGCCAGGTTTCTGCAACTCTTCACCAGGACGTTGAGGGCACCTGTTTTGTAGATGTAGTTGATACTGAGGAGGATTTCACCACTGACCTTCACGTTGCCATAGTCACCAGTTTCACTATATAGACTCAACATGCTGTTAATGCTGGTCTGCAGAGGGAGAGAAAAGGGTCTTAGAGGCTGAAACACATTACTCTTTACCAGAATCTGCTTTTTTTTCATAAAGCTACAGCCTTGCAATATTATCACATTTGTTAGGACTTACTATTAGAATAGAATAGAATAGAATAGAATAGAATAGAATAGAATAGAATAGAATAGCTACCATTNTAGAACAGAATAGAATAGAATAGAATAGCTACCATTTGATGTAAAAGGGAACAAGAACTACAGCCACCCTCTCTGCCTCAGCTGGTCACCTAATTTTTACTGAGTCTCAAGACAACTGCTGACAAAACTCTTAGAAAAATGTATAAGAATGCTTCCCACAATGGAGATGAAATCATGTTTGTTTAAAGTGAAATCCACCTCTCATTAGCAATTCTGAAGGAATGAGTAAAATTCAAAATCCACCCTTTCTGCAGTTTTTGTAAAGCCAAAAAATTTTAGCAATAATCCCACAAAATTTTCAATTCCAACATGTCACCCCTCAATACCATTTTCTTCACACTCATTAGACGCAGAGTATTGTCATGAGGATTTCCTCTTCCAGAAGTTGACAATTAGGAAAAAAATGATTTTTTTTAAAGAAAATCAGAACAATATGTACACTACCAGAACCAAATGCATTCAAGAAATCTGGTGCATATTTTCCTTCAAGTCATAAAGTAAGATTACTCAAAAACATATACTGTAAGCATCTAAATTCTAACACATAGGAACCTTGCAAGACAAGCAGGTACAGTCTTCCACAAAAAGGGAGCAAGAACTCACAGTATCACCATCAGTTTCAGGCACATTTAAGTATGTCCATTTTCTGTCTGGGCCTTCTGGGGAGTTCTTTAAAGAAGGCAGTGCAAAAAGATCAAGAGAAAAGAGCATTAGATTGCTGCCATAGGACAGAATAAGTGCAGTGAGAAATCTTTACCTATATAGACAGAAAAAGGAAGTTTGTATTGCAAAGCCATAGTGAGAAAGAAAGAAAAAGGGGATCCACAAATAAGAGAAATGCCATGTTTTCCATATACTTCAAATATTAAAGGATGTGTGGTTCAACATAATTTAACAGAAATGAGGTATCCTCTCTATGAAGGTAAACAAGGTTGCATTTTAGAACACCACTTACCACATCAGAAATTCCTATTGGATTGTATTTGGATTTCTTCTCATTTACACGTGCATGAAGCCAATCCTCTCTGAAGCCAGACAAAAACCAAGCATTCCTTATTTGCGACATCAGTGCCTTTCTAAGAAGTTCATAAGAATAGATGACAAATGCATGAAAATGTTGAAACATGTCACTCTCTGGGAAAAAATACAGTAATTGGTTATTGGGGGAAACATTTTGCCTTTTCTGCTCACTAGAGCAGGATCTGGAATTCTTACCAAGGACCTGGAGGGAAACTGCATCTCAATCTATCTTTTTCCTTTTTCAAAAAAAGAAAGTAAAATATTTGTCCTTTTAGTCCTTTGTATAGTTGGCTGAAATTCCACAAACAAGTCTGGTTAAGATTATTGGAAAACTATCAACACATACCAACAAATGTGTCATATTTTCTCCTATTTCTAACATGCCTTGAGCAGAATTCCATCCTTTATCATTTATGCATTTCCACCTCTGGCATGTATGAAAACGAGTATCCTGGGACACTGCTAGTGAACTTAACAGCTCCAGTACAAAATGCCTAAAATGTATGCCCACTTAAGAAAAACCTGTAAGATTATACCAACACCAAGGAGGTGGATGAGTAGTTCTCTACTGAATCCAAATACGTATTTTTTCTTTAATCTTTATGTGAGCAGGCAGCCAGGGATAAATGATTGGGGGAACAAAAAAACCACATCAGAAATTCCTAAACAAATAGCTAACCTCTGACCCTCGAATTTTCACAAGAACAATTTCTGAATTGCTTACAAACCACAAATTTAGTAGAAGAATTTTATATACTTGTTTTTCTGCCCTCCCACGACCTTGTCAAGACTGTTCTGTAGCATTTACACTGGATGTTACCTAAGCTAAACACAAAATACTAGTATATTCCAGTTTCATAGATAATAATCAACAACCCTGTATGAAGGATGCAGAGCCTCATTTTAACACCTCACTAAGAATTATATTTGTTTTGCATCAGATCTTGTCTCTGCAGTAAATCACTGGAACAATTTAGTCTTACTGATGAGATAAATCTTGACAACATCACAAATATGCTTAGGAAAGAAACTGGTGAATGATGTTGAGGAAACTAAATACAGAGTTCATGTATTAGCATTGGTAAAACACAAAGAAAAATCCTCTAATGCAGAGATACAGTTTCTCTTCAATGTCACTTTCCACTTCCATTTTTGCTCACTTCTTTTGCAGGTAGACTTCAAATATTTTTACCATTTGTGATATTTCTTCTTTTTTCTCAAATGCTCATTGTCTAGCCATACTTACTTTAAATTCTCAGATTTAAAAAAAGAAATGAGATAAAAAAAGAGAGAGAGAGAACACCCATGCAGTTACAGTCTATTGTTCATTATCAATGTTATTTCCATGTGACTTAATAGTACACAGTCACTGGACGGACAAGCATGTGAAAAAAATCTTATAGTGGAGGCTTAAAACAATCAAACTGAGGGTAAAAATACGAGAAATGGTGAAATGTTACTAATTAGTAACACGCTTTAGGGGAATTTTAAAAAAAGAACCTGTAAAATTGACCCCTTCTTGCAGGGAGAAGCAACTTCCCGTTACAACTTTGCCATTAACGTAACTCGCACTGACATTAAATATCATGTCATGGTGAATAAGGAGAAAGAGGAGAATTGACATGTGAATTATCTCAAACCTACAGCACTGGCAAAGCTTCACTCTACTTAAGAAAAAGGTCAGAGGGGAATACACAGCAAAGGACAAATCCCAGCATACAGACAAAATGCTGCCTACAGCACAGAGGTAAAGATCTCTAAATGCAGTTCCCCAATTATTGGCCTAGACAGAGAAAGCACTCAAGCTTTCATAGCTCTTCGATCAATATTCAGAGGAGATAACAATGATTCTGCCTGTAAAATCCATGGTACCAACAAGCATAGGAGACTATGAGTCATAGTCAACCTCGGATAAGTGGGTCTAATTAGACCAGTGTTTGGACATGGTCAGATCTAGGACATTGAAATGGTCTGTGACAGTAATATTGTCATCCCTGTCTCCTTTCCTGTGTAAGCCAAGCGAGGGTTCAGCAAACTCCATCTCTGTGGTATCAAGAATTTAAGTGGGGATTCCCTGAGCCCTGCTTGTATCAGGTGACTAACGGGGATGCAATCTAGAAAGGACAGTTCATTGGTTGTCATAGACCAAATTCTCTTCATCCTCTTCAACACTCACATTCTACCTGGAGTTTATTTCAGTTTTCTGATATTTTATATGCTGTCCAGAGCTATTTGTAGCCACAGGTCATGAAGAAGAGTGGCCAGAGAGGAATCTGACTTCTCTGAAGTTGCCCACAGATTCCAATGATGAGGTACACAATAATAGTTCAACATGTTGAAGGTTACTTATATCATCCATTTTCCTGGCCTGTGAATAAAAGACTGCATAACAACAACATAAGGCTTCTTATACCAATATTCTTGCACCTCAAAAGCACCAGTTACAGCGTAAAAATGCAGGTATCCTTTTATTATCACCTACCAAAATCCCTAAGCATCGCCCTCCTTAGTGTGAAAGGAAATACTTTTCAGATGTGGGTGGCATATCAAGCAAGTCAAAGAATGGCAGCAGCTGTTTTGGCAGGTGGACAATAATGCCATGGGAGTGGTATCCATGCTAACACACAGACACGTATTTGTGTCCCAAGAGCCTGAAAACTCAGAAAGTGGTTTGATGTGGTAGGTCCCACAACAGCCTTGTTCTCTTCATTTCAACTTAATTAAGTGCTCCTCTGCAAAGCTGAGCAGTCATGTACTGCAGATACCTATGGTTTGCCTTTTCCAAATGTAAAGTTGGTAGTAGCCTCAGCATGTGACGATATGTGCAGATGAATATGAAAAATTGTTTTCTCTTTCCATGCACTGCAGAGAACAGCATTTTAGCTTTGAACAACATGAAAAATATAATGGAAAATCTATTCAAAAGTTAAAGGATGTTTCTTAAGTGGAGGATGGAAGATGATCTGCTGCTAAGTGATATGAAGTTAAATTTCTTTTTGGAGGAAAGATGGTGTTTTGTGGAAGAAGAAAGCATATGTTTGCTACTCAAGATCTTACTGTTGATAATTGACTTGTCATATGTTCATGTTTCCTTGAATAATGAGAGGCCATTATGTCATCGATATCTTCTTCTGTTTCATCCAGATAATCCTAAATGACAAACAGACATTTTAGTTGTCATGTTCTGCTCTGTATTTGTCACCTAGTTTTCTTTCATGTTTTCCACTTTAGGAAGACAGTGCAGGATGCATTCAAATTCGATTCGCTCAAGAAATTTTTATTTACATTTTCTACTTCCTTGCACAGACAGAGTATAAGAGGAAGAGACTGTGTTATAGTTTCATGGTTCAGTTGAGTAAGATTTGTAAAACTTCACACATAAACTTCATCTTTTATTCTGGAGGCACATTTCTTTCCATGGCAAACAACTTCACATAAACAAAAATCCATTTCCACGACTCCTAACAATCCCATGGGAATTAGCTGATTCCGCTTGCTACTATTTGAATTCATGAATTCATGTTTTGAAATCTTAGAGGGACATGGTGAGAATTTTTCACATCTTAACAAAAGAAATGAGTGAATTTAGACCTGATACCAGAGGCTTGGGGATCACTGATGCTGGTTTACTTAACAACACGTGTAGCCAGAAGTCATTAGATGGTTGATTGGTTACAGCCCAGGGTTCATGTTTCTACAAGATATATTTTTCATAATTCAGAAATCCAGTTTTCCAAGTATTATCCACATTTATATCAGTCACATCCACACTAATAGACAAGTGCACAATTGTCATGTTGTCTTTGGTGACAGGAGATTAATTTCATGGACACAAGCATCAACACTGACCCACTTTTTAACAGACAGTGCTGAAAGCCCTGGGTTATTGTCAAACCACATGGGAAGAAACTTGCTATCATACACTGAATATATTTGAGGGGGAAACCCTTACTCAGCTAATGGGCATTGTAAAAAATAATTAAATTCCTTTATTGTTTTACTAATAAAAAAGAGGAAAAACAATAATTGCACAACTTCATATAGGTGCCTTGGTTTTAATAAGTCAGACTTAATTGTAACATTTATAACTTCTATACAGAAAAAAATATTTTCATTGTTTAAGCACAGCAATAAAGTAAAATCTAAAAGGAAACTTAGGATCTGGTTGATAGTCCTAATAGGACTCTTAACTTTTACTTAAAGTAATAGGAAAAAAATTCCAACAGACAATTATCATCCTACTAAGTGTAGTTTGAAAATTCAAGTGTTTCCTTAAACCTTGTGGAAGATATTTTGAAAGACTCTGCTTTTAGTTTTAATGGAAGTCAAATGTCCAACTTATATCTGCTTTGAAGCCATAAAAATCTCACATTTTGACCTACCTCATTCTCCATTGCTTAGTTGCTGTTACTGTTTGAAATTAAACAGAGAATGATTGTATTTAAATTCAAGAGTCTCAAAGACTTCTATGCTAATCAGGAAGAATAGAGCAAAGAAGAAATGTTGCTGGAGAATCGAACAGTTACAAAAGATCTGCAGCACGGTTTTCATTAGTGTGCTAAAAACTAAATCTCTGCATGTCTTCTCCTTTGCTCCAGTGGCTGAACTGAAATAAAACCAGCTGAAAGTGATGCAAAAATTTTATTAGTACTTTTAATGGTAACTTCGTATTTAATACTGAGCAGAGGAAAATCAGGACAAGCTATTACTCATTTACATACTGAAGCAAACACTTCTCTTTAGCTTCATGTTTTTATCTTGAGCTTCCTCTGCTGGTGTCTTAATTTCGTTATCTATTCAAGGAACTATTACCACCCCAAAGGAAAAAAAAAAAGAAATCACAGATATTTATAAATATATAAAGGAAATATATATATATGTACATAAAAGAAAAAAATCCATGGAGGCCCAGGCACAACAAACTCTTTTAGACAGACAGAAAGGTGAATCCTTCAACAATAAACCTCCCTCAAATACTGAAATAAAACAAAAAACTTCCCAGTTTGCCCTTGATTTCTGCTTTCTTCACTGAGTTTAGGATTAAGGTGATATACTCTAGTTTTAAATTTGGAATGAGAATATACAATTTTCTTTTTTTACCCATACAGCAGGAAGAAGCAATTCTGGTAACACTGGACAATTATTTCCTTTATTTTGAGCTTTAAAATAAGTGTATTACATTTTTATTGTTGCATAATTAAAAACAGGAGAGGGAAATAAAAAAAAAAAAAAGACAACATCTCCAGACAGGAGTGTTTCATGTCTAGACACTTAAATACTAACAGTACTTCGTAGACTCATAAGGACTGCTAGTTAACTACCAATATTTTGTCGGCAAGCAGAGTATCTAAAACTTGAATTTTTTTTTTTTTAACGTTAAACCTGTGCTTTAATTCATTTTGCATCAAGATGATTATGCTTCTCAGGAGTTTTTACAGAACTAGAGCTACATAATTGGTAAGTGTTATTAGCTTATTAAAGTTAGAGCTACTAAGATATTAATCTCATGGTTTCCAGTGGGGGCTATAACGTGCACATCATCCAATTACTTCTACAAAAGCAGCTGAGCATGTAATGAACACTACTTGGTCAGGAATTCAACACACACCTCTCTAGATAAGGGGCTCACACTTGAACACAGAGCTAGATTTAACTGGTTCCCCATGCTCTTTGATAAATACGTACCACGCCTTGTGGGTTTTTTTCAGGATTGCCTCTCTTCACTATCAAAAGCCTTTTTTTCACTAAGTTATGGGAGCAAAAGTTTCCATTCAATTTTCCAGCTGATTTCTCTGTCTGCTTAATGTGTTTTCCTGATAAAAGTGGGAACAAAGTGAACAAAAGCCTCTTCCCATCCTTCCAGCTGATGAATTCCAGCAATCTGCATATCCCGTTGACATGTGGCATCTCCCACACCACTGCTGTCAGCATCCATCACCCAGGAGTAAGAGGCTGGAGGACCTCATCTGCCTCCACCAGCCAGGTGGGAGAAGGAGGTACATATAACTTTGTAACTTTCCACAGGCTGCAGGAGCTGTTGTTACCTTCATCAGATAGCTTTCTTTTTGTCTCATACATAAACTGAATTCCATCAGGAACACAGCTTTTATCTCAAAACACTGCATCCATAATGAATATAGGACAAGACTCTGAAGGACTTCCATAAGTCAAACTACCCTAAAAAAAATACAGTAATACTAAAGCCGATGAATGCAATCAAAGTAAAAGCAGCGATCTGCAAATCCTGTTATAAATGAATTGTAAAGGAGAATGAGCACTCTCACAGCCCCCAGAGCAACTAAATCAAGGTTATTCCACCAGAGAGTGGAATAACAAAGTGTTCCTGTGCTAACAAAGGAGCTGGAGAGTTGTGGAGATGCAATCTGAAATTTTATTCAGAGTCAGCAAGAAAGAAGAAGAAAAAAATAGGAAGGGGGAAAAAAATAAGAAAACCACATCTGAATAAGAGGAAGACAAACATCAAAGAACAGAAAACCTCTCTGGGCTCATTGTTTCAGGCTCCTGCCTCAGAGAAATCCCTGAGAAGTAACTATCACACATCACCCCCTATACAGGTGGAGCAGAGAACTGATATATAGATATTTAAAGTCTGCATTTTCTTATTTCATGCTTTTATTCTTCAATATTTTCCTGCTGCCTCATACAGAACATATCCCTCTTCTTTACTACAATTCAAAAATAAGCCACTTAAGTTTTTCTTCCACCAGCATTTGACACACAGGAAGGGCTTTTATTAATTCCTTAAAGATTAACCCAAAGGACTGCCTCAGGCAAATTCTCTGACTTCTTACAATCCAAGAAACTGATAGAAATTACAGCATTTCATTTTCCACCAAGATACAAGTATCAAACTCTACCTGAAGGGGAAATATCTCCCATGGCCATTGCTCTTCTGAACAGAGCAGATGGTAGGGAAGGACTATGACAACAGACAAAATGCATAAACTACAAGCACACATTTGGAATGATTAGAACAAACTATGATTAGATTGAGAACTATTTAAATACATGTAGCACTTTTCCCCCCCCTCATGTATATTTAATGAATTTGCGTAGTCTTTTATAGCACTGATGCACATCTGCAAATTGTTTTTTGGATATGTGTTTAAGAGAAGAAGGAAGTTATGAATCACTTCAGCAGAAGCATAAAATACATAGAATTCCATGTCCATAGAAGACACAGAAAAAGGCATAGAGATGTACAGAAGAGTCAACAGGAAGAAGAGGCAAGCAACATTGGTAGAACAGAAAGCTGGGTCTTCCTTTGCTAAAAATACAGATAAGGGGAAACGTAAACCAAACAAAGATTAAAGCCTTTAAAGTATAGAATTACTCGGAACCAAAATCAAAGAAAGTATGATTTAACTTATTTTCATGCTAGATTTCTTTCACCTATGGACTCAAACTCCCAGAAAATTATCAACAAACTGGAACCACGACTATACATAGAAATCATTCCAAAGCCAGCATACTCAGAAGATTACGGTGTTTAAAAACCCATTAAATATGCTTGGAAATAATGTTTTACATTACCCATATGTTATATAAATACACATACAGAGCTGATTTCATAAGTCTGAACAAACAGAATTTCCATCAGATAAATATGTAAATATTTGTAACTCACCAGTTCCTGATCTAAGGCACTAGGGACAGACTTGCTTCTTATGCTCAGAGTATCCTCATTTGCTTCAGAGAAAGACTCACTCAAATCTATCTCAGATCGGCTACGGTCTGGAAAATAAAAACAGTTCAAATATTTACTATAATTTGTGCAGAAATATTCCATTTCATCTTCCATACAGGTATTGTCTCAAATGTAATTGTTTTATTATGCTAAAAAAAATTCAAGTTATCTGTCAAAATCAATGACAATTGAACATCAACTTATTAGATGGAAAAATAGGGTTTCTGATGCTGTTCTGCCTTCTGAGCAATACTTTTTCCTCTGCCCTCTTTATCTGCTGTGATTATGTCCCATGGCTGATACTACAGATTAAGATTTTTACTTTTCTCTGGTAGGCCTGTCAACCAAAATTTACCACAGTGGTTATAACATCCCAAATTCCACAACCATCAAATTGTCCTCAGCATTTGCTTCAGAATTAAACAGCTGGGGATACAGATGGATGTAGACAGTACTTCTGCCATTAATGGAATTTCTTCTGCAGAAATTAGGAGAAAGCAAACAAGTCTCAGGACCTATTGCAATTTCTTTCAGTCCTACAGGTCTCTTATATATTCTATAGGCAGAAGACAGAGATGTCTCAAGAAATATTTGCTTAGTCCTCCCCCATATAAATCTTTTGTGGGACCGTTCCAACATTTTTAGAGGGAATGAGATGGAATAGAAAATTTTAGACCCTGAAGGAAGGAATTTGCAAAGTTTTTAGCTGTTCATCCTGTACCTGGTCTATAGCTGACATGACAGGAAAGGTCACTCTCCTGAGCTTAATGTGCTCTGATGTCTGCCAACAAGGAGACTAGGAAGAGTCCATTCCCAAATTGCCTACAACTTCCCTTGGTATCAATCTGCTTTGGTAATGTGAGGTCAGTTCTTATCTACCAGGAACGCCTTTACATGTATTTTATAAGGCAGCAGGAACAGGAGAATTTTCACTTCATGAAGAAGTAGCCATCTGTAACACCTCTGCCTGGGGCCACACTGCACAATATTCTCAAAGAAACTCTGAAGCTTTCAAGCCGAAATACCTGAGGTAAAGAAAATCACCTCCTTTGATTAGCTCTGTGGGATACACCACTAGGTTTCTGCTTTAGGCTAAATTCAGCTGCAATAAAGTGAGTCCTGCTGTGTTTCAGAGAGACACCTGTAAATCCCAACCCATTCTGCTAGACCTGTAGGAAGTGACTAAGTGCCTGGGAGAAGCAGAAGAGTGCAGAGCACTCCTGCCTCCCACTTCAGATGGGAAAAAGAGGATCTCCACCCACTGCTGCAAAGCAGCTGTGACAGCATCTTCCTCTCCAGGCATTTTTTACCTAACAGCCTCCAAAGAAATGAAGTTAATTATGGATTGACTGACTCATTCAGCGCACCCCATATTAAAATTAAATGGCATGAAATCTATAAGGGGCTTGTTCTCTGACCACTCTTTGTTTCCTAGATTTGCTTCTGGGAAAAGTGGGTGTGAAATGTCCAGTATTACAGGGGACAAGGTAACCATTTTTTTAATGTAAAACTTGTGTAGTGGTATGAACCTTATTAGTAAAAGGGAAACAATTTCAGAGTGGATATGAACCAGTTATGAAACTTACACCTGGTATTTCAATGTACTTTAAAAACAAAAAGAGCAGGGTCACAAGATTAGGAATAATCCTCTGATGACGAAGGCTGACAGAGAGAAGAAAAAGACTTAGTACTTGCCTGATGACAAAGATACCCTAGAAACTGCAATGGAAGGTGTTCCAGATGCTTTCCTACCGTGCTTCTTTACTAAATCTTCAGGTACACTTTCACTTGCTGGAATAATCATGCCATTTTCTAAGCCAGTGTCCTGCCCATAAGAAAAATGTATACCCCATAAATACAAAAAAAAATGAGTTTATTCACTATCAGTCTATAAAAGCATTATTTCTATTAGGTCCCAGAACTCTAAAGGTCCTTTGAGATCCAGACTATTGACAAACATATTTAGATTCCAACCTAATCTGCATGAAATCATGCATGAAATTTGCACAATTTTGCTTACATTCTGAGTTGCAGGGCAACGCATCAGGAATGAAAGCAAGCAACTGAAACACTTAAATTTATTAGAAAGTCACTTAGCTCAGAAATCAGAAAGGAAGAAGAAAAAAAGAAAAAAACCCCAAAACCTATGGGTTTTATACCAGCATAATGATTTCAGTCAAATGGACTTGAACTCATGAAGTTATGCAAGTATAACCCCTTAAATAAAGCCAATATTCTTGGTATCACGATGACTTTTTGTCTTCCTCTAAAAGATTACCTAATGACATAATTCCATCGAAATTAAATGGATTTTTCAAACAAATCTAATGCACTTGAAAAGAAATCATTCTGTATGACAACAAGAATATAAATAAACGACTATTACTTTGTTTACAGCTCCAAAAACTACCTTTTATACACACTAACTTTTTTTTTTAATTAGGAAAGAGAACATATTAGATAAGTAGCTGGAATGTCAGAAAGAAAATTGATACATTTAATAGGGCTCTGATCTAAATGCTCAATTACTTTTTCCAAATACATATTAATGGTAAAAGGCATTACCTCTGATTATAAATTTTGCTTCCCTGGTACACTTAAGTCATGGCCACTTAGAACTTGCTGGTACAGTTCTGGCTTCCCAAGAGAGGTGGCTGAATGTTGGGCCCCGCATACATTGGCACTGGCCAGCTGAGACACGGCCACACACATCCCAAAAGGCCAAAGAACAGGTGAGAGGAGTCATGTGTCTAGCACACATTATGTTAGAGCATAATGTATGCAGAGACCAACATTCAAATTCAGAAAAAGCCTAAAATTAGTTTGGTCTCATTTCCTGCAAGTTCTGAACTTGCAGTGTCCCTTAGCAGTCAGTGGGAGCATGCTGGGCTCTGCATGCTTGAAAGTCATACCCTTAGTTCACATTTACTAAAGGCCCTGAAGTGCAAAAAATGCTTATTCCCACTCCCTTGTGCCTCCCAGTTCAGAATTTGTAACTCATTATATAATGCTGGATATCAACAGCAAGTTTTTGACAAAAGACAAGTGACTACCAAACCAAAATCCACATCGCCGATAGATCATGGCACATTCTCTTCTAGCACAGATCTCCACTGGTCCCAGCAGAATTAAGGAAGAAATAAGAACTCTTTTGCCAGGCTTGTCCTTATTTGGTTACAAATCGATCTAACAGGGCAGATACCACCCAAGACGTCTTGTTTGGTGTCTGTACTTACCCTGCTATAATCTGCAGTCATGCTGCGAGTGCTGAGCGCCGGAGACCTCGGGAGGGAAGGTATGGAAGCGCTGGCTCTGCTCCCAGGACACACGGCTCCTCTCAGACGCCCTGCAGAGGCCTCCACAGCACTGCTGTTCAGTGACAGGGTGCTCCCTCTGGGATGGGGAGAGGAGTATTAAAGGGTTGTTGCTTTGAGCAGATCCAGACAACCCATTTTTCAAACCACCTCAAGAAAAGAGCTGCACTAACAGGTTATGAGGACGATACTGCCCTGCATGAACTGCGTGAGGAAATGGTCAGTTGGAAAGAAAAAACACAGGCAAAGGTGAATTAAAATTTACTTTATAAATACAAGTATTGTCAGCACTGTGAATAGCCCCAATGTCCAGGGTGCAGAAGCTGCATTTGCCCATGTTCATTTCACACTGCATTCATATCCCAGCAGTCAGTGCAACAACTTGTGCAAGCCTTCCTATCAAGCTGCTCCTTGGTCTAAAGAGGAACATTTGATCTCTTCTGCAGCCAATGTAATGCAAGCCCTGTCTCCAGAAAGTTTGGAGTCTTAGGCTGTCTGTTCTCCAACCTCTCAAGAAAAACAACCACTTGTTCATTGTGCTATTTATGTTGCAGTAATGACTCTTGACCCCAAATGGTTGATTATTTCAACCAGGTCTTGTTGCCAGGTTTCACGTTAGTAAAGGTGACAAAAAATTATCTGTGAGCAACACAGCAGAACCCAGCTGCTGTCTACAATCAGAAATTTTTTCCATGGGACATCTTCCATTAGAAAATCCTGGTAAGTCCATGTGAACATTGAGTGTTAGAAAGAGTAAGCTCTTGCACTTCTTTAACCTTTTAAAACAATGAAAATCATTCAAAATTTTATTTCAACACATTTCCAATTAATTATTTATTTTTACTCAAAATTGATTTTCAGTAAACATACAAGTTCTTGGCAGATCTACTCTTGCCACAAACATCAGTTGAAACTTTTTCATTTTTCTTCACAATTCAGAGAAATCTCAAAAAGACTTTCAGGACAGTAACAGATCTGCCATTGTCCTACTTACTGCACTAAAAATAAAAAAAACCCCAACAACCCAGTAAGTAGGAATTGAAGGAACTGCACCCTTTCCATGTGGAAACAGCTCCAGTCTCACTCTGATACTAAGCAATGAACACAGACTGTGAATCCACATTGGCAGAGTTACTGAAAACAAGGAATACAAAAGATAACCCCAGAAGTGTTGCACAGCAATGTTTTTGTCTTTTAGTGAGCATATGGCCACCTTGTTAGTAATTATGTACTATCCAATTTCATGAGTTGACAACATAAATGCTCTTATGAATGTGCATCGCACTTTACATACACACAAACTGCTTGTTTTTCATTTGATGAGCCAGTGACCAACAAATTCTACTTAAAGTGCTGGAGAGTTGGATTTATCTGTTTACATAAAGATGCATCTCTGGTGCTGTAAAGTCAGAAAAAACAATGTTTCTTCCTGTCATCTGTACTTTATCAAAGCTGTTGGACTTAGATGGACACACTTTAATTTCCAAACCTGCCAGCACATGTTAAGTAGCCAAAGTGTTGAAAACCTGAGTTTTATTGCGTATCACACTACTTCTAATGGACTGTTTTGACTTTCTCTTACAAAACTCTATAAACTGATGTAAATCAAGAGCAGTGTTTAGAAGTAGCTAAACTTCTTAACCCAGTGAGCTGGGTTAAAGATTTGAAAACATTTGCAAAGGGTTCCTCTGGAGTCTTCAATCAGACCGAGCACATCAAACTTGCTAACAGACCTTTGCACTTTGGCCTTATTTCAGCCTCTTATTAGAGAGAGATTGAACACATATTAATAAACAACAAAAGAAAATTGTTGTTGCGACTATGCCAGGTTTTTACATGTGGCAGACAAGACTTCAGTATGATGGGGATGAGTGCCTGTATAGATGACCCTTAAATTCCTGTACTATTTCTCCTAGAAGTACCCTGACATGCTGCAGCCTCCCAGTTCATTGAGCAACAAAATCAGCAAACATTTTTGCTGAAGTAGAAATGAATTAGTTGAAGAGAAGGATTCACAACCTGGGTCTCCCTGTTCCCAGCTCTTTTCTCTCAAACAGAAATGTTTAGAAAGAATATTAATTCTCTCTCTGTTTCCCTACTGGTAGGTGAAATACGTACTACTAATTTTGACAATGCAGCTGAAAAGACAAAGGCAATTAGAAAAAGCAGAAAAATTTGGGACAGCTTCAATGGGCTGGGATGTTATATTTTTTTAATGTAAAAATCAAAACAGTTAGGGAAGGCAGCCTGGGAAGCTGTGTTGTTTTTTTCAAGAATTACTGCTCAGTTCTATAAATTAGTGACAGACAAACTAGAGGAAACATCATCAGATACCTAATTAAGTATTTAACCATGCTTGTATGAGACAGGAATTTTCATCTCTCTCTCTACTAGAAAGTATAAACTGTTCCTCAAGGCTTCCACAAACTACTATTTAGAAAGTGCTGTATTATATTTCATTGACAGAGAAATAATCCATAACCCTACAAAAAGTATCTCCTGGCAACACAACTGTGTTCCCATGCATTTTTACACAGGACACCAATTTAACCAGGTGAGAACAGGAGAAGGAAATTGCCACAATGACACAAAATCCCTAATTTAAAAATTCCTGCACTCTGGTTCTGGGTTAAAGCTAGAAATGGATGATTTATGTGGAATTCAAGCAAGGGAATCAAGCATAAAAGCTGTCCTTATAGACTACTTCAGCCTATCTTTCTAAGTCTGTACATAGGTGCTGAATTCCAGCACCCAACCAAAATTATTTTGCTTCATTTATGGTTAACTGCATGATAACTTACTTGCCATCTGCCACATCAAAACAGCTGCACAGACCTCTTGCAAGCATCCCTTTGTGCTTATCCTGTTAAACTCTCAGGGAAAGGTACTTCATTAACATTGCATAACCTCAGTGTAAAGCAGTACGGACACCAGATTCCTGGGATTTTGTCTCTTAGATGCTTCATTCATCTCTATTCTATGAAAAGCTAAAGAAATCCAGGAAAACGGGAAAAATACTGCTTCTGGTCTTGTAAAAGTCAGATAGGTCAAAGGTTATATGTAGAATGCCTAATTATTTTAGTGTAAAAAAAATGTTGAATTCTGTATGGATTAAAGAGAAAAACTAGCTTGAAAGCTGAATATATATATGTCCAGCAG
>WEKX01019412.1:66423-85018 GCA_013390025.1 Pitta sordida
TTTTTTTTTTTACTTAATTTTGATGGTAGGACATAAGAAGAATGTAGCATATCACATTTTATAATGCTATCAAAGGCAATAACAGAGATCTCTTAGGCCCAGAAGAATGATTAAATGGGATCCTATTAGAAGTAACTGGGACAATAATCATGGAATGAAAAGGGCAAACAGAGCCTTTGAAGAAAACATGAATTATAATCAATTAACATGTCATTACTAAAGAGCAACAAAGAGCCTGTTCTGTAACACAAAGATAGCTCATCAATTACACACCAAAAGACAAAAACCCAATGTACTGACAATCAGTCACCAGCCAAACATGAGGAGAGTAAAACAAGATGCATAGAGATAATTTCTAGGGGTTTTGGGGGCAGAGAGGGGTGTTTTTTCACTTCTTTGTTTTCTAAACATAAACTCTGCTTCTCAGACAGTATTAATGCTGAGCATTCAAAGACACAAAGGAACACGCACAGCCCTGGGTCAGTCCCAGCATGGGCTGTACCAGATCACTGCTCACCTCTCAGAGCACAGCGCTGACTTGCCACTACTCAGACTTTGGGTTTCAGCTTCTGAGCCGGTGTTCCTCTCACCTTCATCTCTTGCATATCTAATTTCTCCTTTGGTAACTGCCCTGATTACCTTCCTGATGAAAACAAGGAAGAAAACATTTTTGAAGTTGTGATGTGCACATTCTATTGATTTCATCTGTCTTACCTACAGACAACTCTGGATACAAGGCTCAACAGAGCACCAAATCTGCTTATCAGACTGATTCCTGTGGGGGGAATAAACCATCTTATTTACACAAACTGCTTTTTAAAACACCAAACATTAAAACAGTCCTCCTATTAACATAGCCATCTCAAGTTTTGAATCAAAACTGGGGTTTTGTGAAAATTCTTCTTTTTTTTTTATAGTTTATAGACAGCAAAGTATTTTTGACTAATTATAAGTATTTTCCCTTAGTAAATTATGTTATATGTAGTTTCTCTTAAATATAGTTCTACAATTATCTACATCGATGCTCCCAAACAAGCCATTTTAAAAAAAATTATATTATATTACCCCCTTACCCTGCAAAACATGGCTTAATAAGACAGAAATTAATGAAATGAAATAAATTTTCAAAAAGTAATAGTATTCTTCATACATTCCAAACAACAATAAATATTTAGGATTACTCTCTCAGTAGAAGATGGCTCCAAAAAAGCCTTGCTAAAACAAGTCCACTCATGAGATACATAAAGGTGGAACCCGAGGGAGGAAGATGCAGCAAGCAAAGAAGAGAAGGAATAATGAACTTCTAGAAGAGGCCCAAAATTATACTAGGAAAAGTAAGCCAAATTATGGTCGGATTAAATTTCTGTTATGGGGAATGTCACTAACAGAAAACATTTCAGGCCACAAACTGAGAAAGGCCACCACAAAATTAAACAACAGAATCACAAAAATAATTGTTTCTCTTAGGGGAATCTGATTAATTGGTTTGTATGAAGGATTTAAATGGAAGGAGGATTAGAAAAATAATCTTTAATGCACCGCTTGTATAACTACCAATTAGTTTGACAATGCAACATCCAGGTCCTATTATAGTAGAATCCTTAAGCTGGTTCTTTCTTCACTTAATTAATTCCATACTCAGCTCTCCTCAGAAGTCAAAAACCTGCAGAAAGCATCCAGCTACCCTATATTTAGGATCCATAATAAAAACATGTTCTTCCTTTCAACAGGAACAAAGTTTTTCAACTACCAGCTCATGATAGGAACACCCACCCAATTTTTCTTCCCATTCACCCAATAACCTCAAGTTAAGTCCAGACACCACCCATGCAACAATACATAGTCGGCCTTCTTGCACTTCACGACTCCCGTATTGCGGCTTCAGATCTTAGCAGCACGATTTTTTTAGCAATGAAGGAGGCCTGTTTTCACAACTGCGCATGTGCGACTTGCCGCCCCGGAGGTGGCGTGGCCACCTGTGCCGATCTGCCAGCGGCAGCGGTGGCTCTGCTTCGCCACCCCCTCCGTGGGTTCTGCCACTTCTCCACACCCCCTGGGCACAGCAGGGCTCCACCGCTTCACACCCCCTCCCCAGCACAGCCACCATGGCAACCGATACACAGCAACACAGTGCTGAAACAGCACCGGGAGCCGTCTGAGGGCGCGGGGCAAATTTGCATATTAATGAGCTGCCATTCAATGCGGAAGTAGGGCTTTGAGGAGCCCGATTAAGACCAGGAGTCCATGATATAGGAGACCTGATTGTATTCAATGCATGTGCCCACGGCCCTGAGAGCAAGAGAGTGCTCCTCTAAGGGCATAGCTAGACTGGGATAAACACTGCAGGATGACCAGCAGCATATCTGTTTATGAACTGTCACACTCACACACAGATAGGCTGCATTGGCACAGATAGAAGCTAACAGAAAACTTGACTTGCAAGAAAAACAGACCAATATAGAAAAAAAAAAGGTAGCCTCCCCCAAATATTTTTTTTTTTTGCATTTTCCTCTTCAGTAAATCTGCTTTTAAGGACACTTTGCTTCTGAGTATAAACAAGAAGAAAGCCTTGAGCAAAATGGATTTTTTTTCCTGCTACCTTTATAGCTGAAGAGTAATTATTACTGCATTTCCTAGGAAACAGCAGTCTAATTATAGAAAATATGCCTTTAATTGAAGGCTGTTTCTAATCTTAGAAAGTTTGAGGCTGATGTAAAACACTGGAAAAACTCAAAAGAAAATCTATCCAATCATATACAGCTGTTTTCAGATTTTATAGTTTCAAGGAAAAGAAAAAAAAAAAGGCTTTACCCTATCTTTTTAGGTGTGCTGAAGACTGACTTGTGTCCATTTGTGGAGGAGACTGATGCAACTGGCCTTTTTTCTTCATTCTCTTGGGGGTGATCTTTGAATGTTCTTTCTTGATCTGTATTAGAAACTGTATCTGCAGCAGAGGGGAAAAGAAAATAAAGAGTGAATATTTGCAAAACCCCACAAATCTGTATGATAAAATATAATGAATAAACCTTGGGATTCTTTGGCTTTTTCTTTTAATAAATGAAAATGAAAACCTAAGTGGCTTAAGATGTTTTTCATTATCAGCTCTTGTCTTAAACTGTGCTTCTGAATTTGTCACTGACAGCATTTAATAACCAAAAGATAGTAATAAAAAATAACTTTGAAGTGGACAGTATTTTCTGTGTTGAACAAAAGAATGTTTTCCTAATTAAAAGGTTTGTTCAACTGAGAGCAAGGTATGGGAAAAAATGGCTTAAATATATTTTGCAATATATCTATCAAATAACAAAGTACCAAATCACAAAATACCCAATCTGACCAGTGGCATCATATCAAGAATGTTAGATACTTGCTAGTTTTACAATTCTGAAGCACAGTGATATTGAAAAGATATGCATTTTGCCAGCCAGCATGTTTTCATCCGGCATTTTTTCCAATAGCAGTAAAACACTCCCTCTCCCTACAAACCACTTGTACCCCATCACCTTCCTACTGCAAGTGATATGAGGCAGACTACCTAATTAAGAGCTTGGTGTGCAGAGTGAAGTAGTTACGTGAATACAAAGCATTCAGGAAAAACCCCTGTTTCTTAAACCACTGGTCCTATGGTACAACAGAAGGCACCACAGCAGCTCACAGACATGATAAACCTGCTGTGCTTGGTCAAGACAGCCACAGACTTTATAGTACTTAGAAGTGCAGGTGCAATTTGTTGGAGATATCTGGGCAAAAGGGAAGTCTGAATACCAAATAGAGTGATCCCCCGGAATTCACTGGTGGTCGGGTCTGGGCAGGTCCCACGACTTATGAAATCCGTAAAGATACTGAACCCGTGAATATTCAACTACTCCCCGCCTGTAGCCACGCACCCTCCACCAATAAGGTCTGAAGGGGCCGTCCTGGGAGTGTGGCTCGCACTGGAGCACCTCATTAAAGCAGAGGAAGTGCCCTTTGGTACTTCCAGGTCCAGGACATTCTGCACACGTGGGCGTTCTCACAACACACTGAAAATGCAACCGCGATTAATTGAATACACGGGTATGCAAGCCGCGAATACGCGGGGATCACTGTATATATGGATATAGCCCTTACTCCAGCAAACAGCAGGGGGGGATTAACATTCTCCTTTCTTGTCAGAGCTAAAAAAAGAAATATTGAGTACTTTGTAGGCACCATCATCACAAGTAAGAGTGCCAAAGTCAAGATGTATTTGGTTTTAGATTTTTCCATAAAGCCAAACTTCCTGGCAGGAACTGAAAATGAACTCTCAGAGCCTCTGCCACTGGACTTTGCAGCTGCCCACACTGTCCACCTGTTGGGACATTCACAGAGATACTTCTTTAATGTAGATGTTACCTTTCATGTATCATTCACAAATCACTCCATTTTAAGACACAAACACAAAATTAGGATTAAAATATGGATTATAATTAGTATTTCCATGGTCAAGAATAACACACAAGTCAAACAGTAAGGAAACAAGGTTTGAATGTATTAAGCACAACCAGTCTCTCTCTGGGAGTACCTACCTGGGAATTTGTGCAGGATAGACTGTCTGACAACATCAGTTCCAAGATTTGATTGTTTAAATCGTTTTGCTCGCTCTTCAAAAAACCATTCTCCTGTCACTGTCCGTAGCTGTCTGCATAGGAAAAATTAAAAAAGCCACACACATTAACAAACCTGGCTGACCAAGGCTACTGCTGTTCATCATTCAACTGTCATGCTAGAAAATTCTGGACAACATCTGCACCATTCAAAATAAGGAGTAAAGACTGATTGTAGAGCTTAATTATGTGATAATAGGACAGCAAGCAGAAAAATATCTTTTTTTACTTTGCGAATGGAAAGCAATTTTCAGTATATGCAAATTTATTTTAAAAAAAGTGTTTCAATTACTTCTACCAGTTTTCTGTAAAAAACATGTAACATATTGTCATACTAGTCCTTTGTGAACTATTCAACCTTACAGTTTCTAATAGCTCCAAAATTACAAGACACATAGAAACAGCAACAGTGGATAGAGTGAGAAAAACTCCCACCGAAGGTNTTTTCAGTGGGGAGAGAAACAAGAGCTTTTCTCAACAGTACATCAAATCAGTGCTTGAAGGTTTGGGTTTAGTTTGTAAAATGCAGCCAAGGTCCATATTGACTGTAGGTCACGATATGTGCACACATTTTCTTTACTTTCTCAGCATTCATCTTAAAACGTTAAAAAAAAAAAAAAAAGAAGTATAGTTTGTACCAAAACAGTACATAGANTGAATCATGCCTGAATAAAGAGTCTTACTAGAGAAAATACTAAAAATTACAGAATAGCATCCTGCCACTAGTGAAAAAATCCTAACATTATCAGTTCTTCCTAACCTATTATGTAATGAATCATATATCTTTGCATGACTCACTAAGAAAAAAAAAATTGAACATTGAAAAATCAAAATTCAAAACGTGTATCCACATGCACAGAAATAAATTATTGCCTTATCTTGTTGTTGCAGACTCTTAGTGACAAAATCCTCTATAATTCATTAACACGATCACTCAGTCATTATACAAGACATTAAATAAAATATTTATCCTTCCACCAAGAATTTTTAAAGACTTCTCTTGGTCACATACACCGGAAAGGATTCACTCCATTAGAAACTATGCGTGGTCTGGCTGGGAAGAAAACTGTTTTTTCTCTGAACATGTATTTTCACAATTCCTTTACAGCACACATTTCCCTATGCAATTATTTTATACCAAGGTTTATGTCAAGTTTAACGTTTTATATCGAATCATAGTCCTTTCAGACATTTCACTGCATGATCAAACTTGTAATATAAAAGACATATCCCATTGCAGTACGGTCTACAAGGTTCATTGCTTTTTCCCCGTGGTCACAGATTTCATTCATCCCTAGTATCTTACCAGAAATACTTAATTTGAACAAGGCCAGACAGAGCACTGCCTATATCCTTATCCAATCTTGGACAGTGAAGGAGAAGGTCTGACGTACACCCAGTTTCATCAGAGCAGGAGGCTGCTCCCTGCAAAGCTACAGACTTTGAATTTCTGGTGCACTACTATTGGACGTATTTTTCATGTATACTGAACAATTCACACAGAGACTAGTATTCATGTTATCTTAATCACTCATATGTGTCAGCACCACCTATTAAAAGAAATTTTGTTTTACATATAAGCAGAAATTATTTCAGATCAAACGACTGCCTAAGTCTCTGACTTGAAGTTTGAACTTCATAATTGCACTTGACATTCTGAATCAAAAATTGAAGCACGAGACCTAAACAGTCTTATAATAATGTTATTTTATTGCATTTATAATTATGACAAAGGGATTTTGTCTTTCCTACTGAGATTTTGTCTTTCCTTTCTTCTATTTCTGATACAGGATTTAAATTAACCTCTTCCCTCTAAATATTTTTTTTCAGTGGGGAGAGAAACAAGAGCTTTTCTCAACAGTACATCAAATCAGTGCTTGAAGGTTTGGGTTTAGTTTGTAAAATGCAGCCAAGGTCCATATTGACTGTAGGTCACGATATGTGCACACATTTTCTTTACTTTCTCAGCATTCATCTTAAAACGTTAAAAAAAAAAAAAAAAGAAGTATAATTTGTACCAAAACAGTACATAGACTAGCTTTCCAAGATGTGCAGCAGGTGCTGAAGTCAGTAGATTTAGAAAGAAGGAAAATAATGTTAGAAATTGCAATAGTTGCAATTTTTGCATTATTGCTCTTTCCTATGCTCCAAACAGCTAGGAAAACTCACATCCAAGTAGCTAGGTTTAGTACGAGATACTTTAGGTACCTGCTAAAGTTTTATACATTAATTGCTGACCTACCTACTCACATCATCCTGTGAAAGGGAGTATCTTGTATTCCGATGTTTCTTCTCCATTTATGGTCTCCTACTAAATAGATTCACTTTAGCAACACACTGCTCAGTTTAATAATGGAACATAACCTGTGGCCTATTCCTGTCAAACACTCAGCTCATTATTTTCCATTCTCGTTTTTGCAAGACACTTCATGGTCACATGGCACTTCAATGCTCAGTTATGAAAAAACTCCTGCATTTCAAATGGAGTTTCAAATGTTACTTTCAATTATTTTTGTTTTGAGCAAAGCTGAAAATTGACAAAACAGTTTTACCCTCCATTTGATCATCCAGTCTAACCCACATTTACAGAAGAGGAAAGAGATTTATTCTGACTTCCTCTCCCTTCTCTGTTCCTCAAGTTACCTTAGTTCCCCCTTGGAAGTAAAATTTGGAGGAAAAAAAATGGCAAGACCAAAGGCTGGATAAAATGTAGCTTATGCCTGTGTATACCAAAACATACACACTCATCTTTGCATGTATTCAATTCAATAGAGTATTT
Organism: Pitta sordida; assembly: GCA_013390025.1. Lineage (NCBI taxonomy): Eukaryota > Metazoa > Chordata > Aves > Passeriformes > Pittidae > Pitta > Pitta sordida. The sequence goes on from WEKX01019412.1 coordinate 73,828, forward strand.
CCTGTAATATAAATTAATTCCACTCTAATTTTTAATATGCTGTGAGGCTGTTAAAAAGAAATTTTTGACCCTGTGAAAAAGAAACAAACTTGCTAAGAAGTTACTAAACTAAAAAGAAATTATAAGAAATTTGGGAGTATTTTGCATATTAAAACATTGGAAATGCTTCTATTTTTAGGCTCCCAATGGGAATAAATGTTACTAAGATACTGATGAATTTTCATGACATGATAAGACAGCATAATTATTTCAAAGATGAAAATAAATTTCCCATTACTGCTTTGTTCTGCTGTAATAACTTGGACCACCTAGGCATTTGATCTTGCTGAAGAACTTGATCAAAATACTGGCATTGTTCACTGATACTTAGACACATTCACAATGAGAAATACAGACAGCATCAAGATGTGAAATATGCCAGTCAGCAGCTTTCTTGGACAACCTGAGTTCCCTCAATCTATTGATCACTTCGTCTGCTGAATTTAAAACGAACTGATCACATTTTAGGAAGACACAGGGGGGAGAATGTGACCTTAGTTTTAAAGCCCCTGATGAGCTCAGTTCCTTGTATGCCAAAAATGGAGCAGAAAGCTTCCTCCTTCAAGTGTATCAGTAGAAACAAGTTCAATTTACCTCACTAAATAGTACAACAATATTACCATCAAACAAACAATCACATAAAAAAGACAGTGTTGTTCTCTGCCCTCGGTAGCCTCAGAACTAAGAATTTGGCTGAACACTGAGCTCTTATCCTTTTTGACCTCTAAATATTTTATCTTGTGACTTGATATTCTAGCTGGTAATAACACCCATAAAGGGGAAAACCCCAGCAATTTTCTCTTTATGGACATTTATGAGGATATCTTTTAACAGTAATTGTAAAGTATAAGACAATTTATATATAATCTTGTTTGTTATACTTTAAAAATACTGATTAGTATCTCTCACTATTCATATTCAAATGTCTGACCTCAAATTCATTAAATCTCTTCTTTTAAAGGCATTTCAGAATGTAATTACAGTGTTATAACGAGCTTTCCCAGCTCCCGAAGCTGTTTTTCAGGCAAGTCTGTCTCTGGAGAACAGCAGATGAAATGCTCTAAAGATTATTTTGGACAAGTCTTGTTGTCAGATAATGATGTTCTGACTGACATGAACAGGCAGATTTTATTATTAACTGAACTGGTATCTCACAGCTACAGATACCATCATGTGACTGTTGTTGATTCTTTTTTACAATATTCTCAGATAATAATATTCTGCTTTATCATACACCTAATAAGGTATCATCTTAAAATTATCTGTTCCTCAAGCCAAAGTCAGCATACTTGCAGTTTGCTGCCATCTTCTTATGTAATTTCTTTTGGTAGCTGGACATAAACCCACTGCAAATGTTAAAGTAATGATAACATTTGATCCTAGGCCATGTGACACAATGTCCTTTTGCTGTACTACAGGTATCTCAAACTTCTGTATTACCAGTGGATAGGCAGGGCTGAAGAAGCACAAAGGGAAAGAAATATCAATATGTATTAAATCAAGCAACAGGCCAAAGCTGGTAGATACTATGCATGTTTTTTTTTTTAAATTGACATAGCAAGTTATTTGTTTCAGGACCTCTTTTAGATTACATATATGTGTACTTCAAGGGATTTCTTTGTATGAACACAGTCCTCACCTGGTATCAGAACGTCACTGACATGAGATGCAATAAAGCAGGTTTTCCAACAGTTCTGAAAAAATGTGCTGCTGGACTTATTCACAGAATCACCAAATTAACTAGGTTGGAAAAGACCTTTGAGATCATCAAGTGCAGCCTATTACCTACCACCATCTCATCAACTGAACCGTGGCACTAAGTGCCACATCCAGTCTCTTAAAACACTTCCTGGGTCAGACTCCACCACCTCCCTAGGCAGCCCATTCCAATGCCCAATCACTCTTTCTGTGAAGAATTTCTTCCTAACATCCAACCTAAACTTCCCCTGATACAGCTTGAGAGCATCCTCTCATTCTGTCACTGGTTGCCTGGGAGAAGAGACGGACACTCACCTGGCCACAACCTACTTTCAGGGAGTTGTAGAGAGCGATAAGGTCCCCCCTCAGCCTCCTCTTCTCCAGGCTGAACAATCCCAGCTCCCTCAGATGCTCTTCATCGGGCTTGTGTTACAGTCCCTTCACCGAACATGTTTAAGAACTGGACACTCAAGAACTGGTACTCAAGGTGTGGCCTCACAAGTGCTGAGTACAGGGGAAGAATCACTTCCCTTGCCCTGCTGGCCACACTATTCCTGGTCCAGGCCAGGATGCCATTGGCCTTCTTGGCCACCTGAGCACACGGCTGGCTCATGTTCAATTTCCAGTCAATCAGCAACCCCAGGTCCCTTTCTGCCTGCCTCCTCTCCAGCCACTCTGTCCCCTGCCTGTAGCACTGCATGGGGTTATTGTGTCCAAAGTGCAGGATCCAGCTCTTACACTTGTTAAACCTCATGCCGTTGGATTCAGCTCATCTATCCAACCTGTCAAGGTCCATCTGCAGAGCCCTCCTACTCTCTAACAGACCGACACTTGCTCCCAACGTGGTGTCATCTGCTAACTTGCTAATGGTGGACTCAATTCCCTGTCCAGATCATCAATAAAGATATTAAACAGGATTGGGCCCAACACTGACCCCTGGGGGAATTTCTGCAGGTATAATCCATGACTGTGTAAAAGAACAGGTCGCTACTGTGACCATCACTTAAGTGACTTAAGTGTCACTTAATAGACACTTGAGAACAATTTTGGGAGAACAGCTGTGAACTAGTACAGCACCAAAACAGGAAAGAGTTTACAAAGGACACAAACCCTTTTCCCTGACTTTTACAGGTTTCATAGGTTGTATGACAACATACATAGACTTCAAAACAACAGTATAACTTGGCTCTACAAATGTAGCATCACAACAGATGCTGGACTTTCTACAGATTTCAACATTAACATAATCTCATTCATCAAGGCTGTTAAAAGAGGTATAAAGGAGAAGGACAAAAATAAAAGCTTTCCCACACCCTGTGCAAAGCCAATTGCATGGTAAACCAGTCCAATTTGAGAGACACAAGCAATGTATGTAGATCGCTCTTACAAATTTTCTCCCTCCTTCTGCCTTTTGTTTGCTACTCATACAGCATAAGATGCATGATTTTATTTTCATCTTTTCAAAGGTCCTATTTACATGAAATTCATCAGCTCCTCCATTAACTGTAATTTACAAAGCCATACAGACTTGCAGCACAATCCAGGGAAGCAGAGGTGGCATATGTTTTGAGTAGTTGCCTCATCCATCTTTACTGGACCATCTTTACTGATCTCTTCATCCTCAAGAGAAGTTTATCCAGCCTGTTTTTACCACTACATTCTACAACTTTTCCAAGTCACATCAATATTCATAATGTCTAATCTAAATCCTGACACTGCAATTTAAGTATCACATTGATTTTCTTACCCAAAGTGAGGTCCTAGAACAGCCTGTATGCCTCCTCAATGTGGCTGCCTTCTGTAGGTTTAAAATTCAACTTTTTACAGCCTTCTCTTACCTGTGCCAAACACTTCCAACTCCTTCCATTGCACTGGACATACTGGGTGCTAGACTTGGGATCATTATTTTCTGCTGAACTTTCTCCAGCTGGCCAACATGAATTGAGCTACACAAAACTGGACAGTTACTCTACATAAACCAGGATTACATCACCTATTTTATAGGCCATAATTTAGCTTGTGCATCATTGTGTGATGCTCAACTTTTCTCTGGTGGAAAAACTGATTATCCAAGTTCAGCTTTTATTTAGTACAATACCCATATCCTTTCCTAAGGAACAGCTGCATAAACTGTTTTTATCCTCATTCTATGTTGCTGCAGCTGCATTTTTTCACAAATGTAGCATTTCCACATGCCCGTAGGGAGCCAACACTTGCTTTTCCTGCACAGTACTTCCCTAAATTCTAAACATCACTTTAAATCCTAATCCTGTCCTTCAGCATGCCTGGAGCACCTCTCAATTTTATGTCACCTGCAGGTGTAACTGGCAAACTCATCTGCTACATCAAGGTCCTTAATTAAAGTACTTAACAGTAACAAGCAAGGAAATATTCTGTTCTATATCACAGCAGGTTTCCTAAGGACCTGGATGGGATGTGCTCTCGTATTGGGGGGGGTGGTGGTGGAATTTCTTTGGGGATTTTTTTTTTCTTTGTTTTCTTGAGGTTTTATGACAGCAAAATGTCCATAACCACTTTGAGAACAGAGCTTTTCTGCAGTCACACTGGTAGAATTTATTCCAGGGCATAGCTCCTCTAATTTGTCATCTTGTTACAATGACACAAGAGAAAGTATCAAAAGGTTCACTTAAGCTGTGTTATAAGACATCAACAGATCCTCCTCTCTCACCCTCTCAAAGGTGGAAATTAAATTGGTTTTGACATTGAGCCAACTCTTACTCATCATTCTGTTATCTTGGCTTTCAAACAACAAAGCAACCATTTGTTTCAGGGATTTTAGTATTGTTAGAGAAATTAAAGGTAGGGTGACAGGGTCAACAAATTCCTTGCTCTTCTTCATTTTTCAGAACTAGTATTGCGTTTGCTGTTCTCTACTCTGTCATCTCACATATACCCCATCATTTATGGGATGTGCTCTCGGACTCTGTACGGGTGTTAGGTGGTGAGTTGGACTAGATGATCCTTGTGGGTCCCTTCCAACTCATAATATTCTGTGATTCTGTGATTTATGCAAGGCACAGTCCAGGAACTGCCTGAAGCAAACTACAAGGACCTCAGCCAGGCCCCTGCCAATTTAAAATCAGTTTACAAATCAAACACTTGAACATGTTTCATATTAAGAGGTGAGACACTGTCCTTTGGATATGCCCCTCTAGATGCAGAGAAGGTTAAGGCACCTAGTAAAAAATAGATGCAAACTTCTAAAGCTAAAGTAAGAAGACACAAAGCCTAAGCTCCATGCCCTGCATTAATTTTTCACTAACTGTCTAGGTAGCCAAAATCTGACATAACTAGCAATTTGGGTTCACTCTCTGAAACAATCTACAAAAGGTCAACATTTCCGAACTCATTAGTTTGATGGTTTGTAAAAGGAAAAAAATATCCCTCCAATTCTTCCCCCTTACAACATGATTATTTTATCACATCTCTTGCTCCTAACATAAGGGTACATAACTGAGTTTTGCTGCCCAACACATCTCTCCTTGATATTCAATCTACCAACTGCATTAGTCAGAATGCACAGATCTCACCAGTTCTTAACTCTGTTTTGTTTATTTTTAATTACTTCATTCTTACATCTGTGTCTTCATAGTGTGAATAGACTGGCACTGCATTGTAACTATTTTCTGTCATTTTCAAAGTGCTCACACAAACAGCCTGTGATGCTTGCGGCTTTCTTTGGAAAGCAAGCTGGCTGAAACAGGCTTGGCATCAGGAAAACAGACAGCGCAGGACAGTGAAGCAAATAAATCCACTAGATAAACCTCTTCCCTCGTGGATTCTCTGTGCATGTGCTTTTGGGCTAAGGGGATGTACAGCAGTAACACCAGCACAAAATTACTTACACGGGGGATGTCTCCAAAGGTATCTATCAAAGCTGCACAACTTACGCAATCTTGGCACACACTGAGCACTTCCACTGCCCGTCAGCTCCCACAGCACGGCATTGACTGCAAACTCGAAGTTTGCAGACTTGGCACAGGTCTCCTCTGTCAAAGATTAAGCCCAGGCTTTTCTGGCAGCGAACACAGACCCTGCTGTTGTCCTGTTGACAATGACGGTTTCCACCTTTCCTTCTCACTTCCAGAAGCTCATTTTTCAATTTCCTAGAAGTAAAAAAAAAACCACAAAAAACCTTTTAATTTAGAGGTCTAACTCAATGATCTGTAAGAAATTTTTTACAGATCGAGATTTTGTGCTAAAAATATAACACAGTAGGTAAAATTTATTTGCTTTTGCTGTATTTCTTGATATGCATATGACAAGGTAAGTTAAATCTATCCTCCAACTGTCAGACATGCAATCAAGAGAAAATCTTCTAGTAGATCAGTATAAGAAACTGTAGACAAATGAGCATTTCTGGACAACTGGTAAACCATCTTTGCTTGTCTCTTGTTAATAATTCAAGTCATGCTGGTCCCAGGTTGGCAGCAGTTCAGACTTGTGGCTATTTACATAAGGAAAAGAAAAAAAATTTCTTTCCTTAAGTAGGATGCATTTAATATTACGCCAGTGTAGACTTATTTAGGAATGCAGACGTAATTCTACACCAGGTATTCAAAGCATTAAAAAAGCCGGAACCAAAACATTAAAATAGATACATAGTTACTACTTATAGTTATTTTATTGTTAAAGATCCAACTCAGTAAACTTGCCACCTTCAAAATTAGGTCTTGAACTCAAGTGTTTTTATCTTGCAGAGTCAGCGGCAGAACTGGTAAGATCTCCTTCTTTATTTCGAGCTTGGCATCACAGCACAATGCCACTATGTACTATATTTCCAACAGCAAAAAAAGGACTTTATAAAGAAAGTGGCAGGAAAGCTAAAAAGGCACTTTTCTATATTTTTTTCCCAAACCAGGGACTCAAGTAGGACCTCACCATGATCTAAATCTCTCACTAATAGATCTTTGTACCTTGACTCCTGACCTCAGCTCCAGAGTTTTCCTTCCTATGCCACAGCTTCTAGCTTTTACCCCTCACACCCCAAGCCACAGAACCCCTTAGGTTGGAAGGGAAAACTGGAGGTCGTTTAGTCCAAGCTCATAAGCCAAAACAGGGACAGATTGGATTGATCAAGGCTTTGTCCAATAGAAACTGTACTTTGCTTTGTTTTTTTGGTTTGGGTTTTGGGGTTTTTTTTGGTTTTGTTTGTCTGTTTGGTGGTTTGGGGGGGAAGGGGGTGGCTGTGGGTTTGGGGTTTTTTGGGGGGGAGTGGTGGTTTGTATTTTTTAAAAATTATAATAATAAAAAATTCCTTTCTAATATCTATCCAGAGTCTCGAACACTTCTTGTTCCCATTACATCTTCTCACTGTCTACCTCCGAAAGTAGTCTGGCTCCCATTTTTTCTATACTATCGAATTAAGAACTTAAAGGCAACAACCACATCTCTCCTCTGCCTTCTGTTCTGATGGCCAAGTAAGCCCAGCTCTCTCTGCCTCTCCTCCTACATCCTGCTCCAGCCCTCCTAATCATCTTGACGGCCCTCCATTGAACATGCTCCAGTATGTCCGTGCCCCTCCTGTTCTGAGGAGCTGCAAACTGTAGTCCTGATGTGGTCTCACAATCTCTGACTAGGGGATAATCACTGGCCTCAGCTGCTAATGTAGTCCTGTATGTGGACTACCATATCCTCTCAACACTTCTCAGCTGACGCTCCATCCATTTAAACACCAGGATCTTCTTATTCTCTTACCTATCTCAACCTGCTCAATAAACAACCTACAGGTCCATCGTTCTCTCCAGGCTCTTTCCTGACTTCTTCCTTTAACCCCCCAACCTCTAATCTCTGCTACTTAAGGTTTTTGGACTCCTCTTCAGTGCCCCAGCTCAGCAGCTGAATTCTTTCAGTTTTACATGCCTGAGTATTGCTCTGTCCCCATTTCCTCGCCTTACCCTATGTTTTCTTTCATGCTTACCATCATCAGCCAGGAGTCTACAAAGACCCTTAGGCTTGAAGCACTCCAGCTCATTGAAATCACAGTATTTGGGATACACAGATACTTTAAAGGGGATTTTAAAGATTGATAAAAAGGGTGTCAGAAGAAAAAGACATGGAAGCTAAAACAAATAAAAGATTACAGGCTGCCGCACAATCAAAGAGGCCAGGAGTATTGTTTGGGCCACCAAGGACTCAGCTCTGACAGAATTAGGTTATTTGTGGATACATTGCCTTGATAAAAGGTTGGCTAGCATTTTGCTTCCCACTGGGATCTCATGAACAACAGCTGCTCTGTAGCCACCTGACCTGTGGATGCTCAGCCTCAGATAGCTTTTGAAAAAGGCATGTCCAATACCTCCAGGCAGCAACTGGAAATCCTGTCAAGTGTTTTCATCTGCTGGCCTCTACCCAAAAGTGATTTCTTCATTCTCCTTTAGACACCGTTCTCCCACAACAAATCCAAAAAGCCTTTCTCTCATGCCATAGCCTTCAAAAAATCTGTCCAGCTTCACAGACTTTTTTTGTATTTTGTGAACTGTTCTTGCAATTTATCGACTGAATCCTACACTTCCCTACTTCCTGCAGAGTCACATTTGGTAACAGGCATATGCATTTCCTTTTGTCAATCAGCTCTAAATGCTGACTAAAAGATCACCTGCACTAGAGAAACTGCCCCCTGCACTTCATATTGCCACTGTGCACCAGGGAAGGGAGGTAATCACTGCTTTTGCCACCCTCTCCTTGAATCTACCTTGTAAACAAGTCTGCCTTCAAATACTAGGAGTCAATTCATCATTTTTTTCTGGACTGAGACTTAAAGGCAACACCACCACCACCCCAACAGCAGAAGGCTCTTGACTACATCATTTAAAAAAAGAAATACAGTAGTCTCTTGAATGTCGCAGGGGGTTGGTTTCAGAAAGATGTCACAATAAAGCGAAATCTGCAAAGTCAGTAAATAGGTTAAACACAGTAAATACGGTAAAGCCAAGGGAAAAAACCTGCAATGGATTGGAGCTACAAATGGTGAATCACAAAGTATCAAGCAGTTTCTGAACCACAAATACACCTTTCAGTGCTTCTGAAAATGTCTCATTGCCACTGAGATTGTGGTCACTCACATCTTACTAAATATCAAACAGTGTTCACAAATGATTTACTGTCACGCCTCTCAGCAATGTGAGTTCATCAGAGATAAAGTACTGTGCTACACCACCACTTTTACTACCAACTCAGGTTAGGGAAATCTGTTAAGACTGATTGTACTTTCACACATTGAAAGGTATTGCAGCACTTTCCAGGTTAAAATTTATCTTGCCCTGGACTTTCCCAATGAAATGGAGGCATGATTCCTGAAGATCTGTCTCACCAGTAAAGGTTGAGGCAAAGTAGGCATTGTGCACACTGGCCTATTCCATATGCTCTGTCACTAGGTCCTCTGTTCCATTCAGCAGCAGGCTCACAAGTAATTTGATTGCCAACCTTCTCTACTTGATCATAGGGCATTCTTTCTCTACCTCATCTTTTTCATGTTCTCTTGTTGAAACTGTGACTCTTTAGACAGGAGAACTGCCAACCACAATTGAACAGAGACAACTTGCAAAGATTTGGTCAGTCACCTGCCACAGAAATAAAGGGGCACATGCAATTCAGTTCTGGTTTCTTTTTGGGACTTGAACATCTGCACGCGGAACAAGCCACAGATCCTTCCCCAAGGTAACTCAGAAGATGAATGTTGATTATCCTCAAATCTCAAAAGAGTTAAAATACTAAGCAGTAATGAAGGTTAATTATTTCCCATAACAAATTTATTGCCAGTGGCTTGTTTTTACTTAAAGAATTTAGATCACTAGTTCATAAACTTCACAGGCAGTGTGATGCCAACTTCTTTGTAACTACATCACCGTGTCCTATGGACTGCATCCAGGTGTCTAATGGTGAAACAAAACCTTGACTGAACTCCTTCCATTCCAGCCTTCTCCCTCCCCTCCACAACTTTTTCTGCATAGACTCTTTGTGCTTAAAAGTATTATTGGACAAAAAATCTATGTTTTAAATAGTTCCAGTTTAAAATCAGGAAATCTCTATCAGCACAAACCAGTAAACAGAGAGGGTTTTTTTTGGGTTTTTTTCCCCAAAGGTTGCTTAGGGATCCATGTGTTGAAAATTTACCAATATTCTTTTGACATTGGAAAGGCATTAGAAATTGACATTAGAAATTATTTCTAGTGCCCAGTAGTGGTGATCACAACAATATTCCCCACTGCCTATGTGATAGACAATCCAAAATTCTTCTCAGGTCATACCTGATCAGCTAACAGCATGAATTCTGAGAAGCATTTGCTTTCTTAATTTTTGAATATGAGTTGCTTTTATGACTTCCAGGGAACTGTGAGAAAATAAATCATCACACAGCTTTTCTATTCAATTAAGCACATAAAATAAAAAAATAAAGAGCAAGTAAACAGCGTATGGACAGATACACTGGATATGAACTGTCATTTGAGATTCTCTATATGATTTGTTGAAGCAAACTACTGAATGACCGTAACAAATATGTTCAGATGTTAAGAGAATAAAGAATGAACTGTCTCAAGGGCCAGGAATAGTAGCAGGAGGTGGGTGAGTCATCTTCAAAAATCCATCATCATAACAGCATCTCAACCACCACAGCTGAGCCACACCAGTTACACAGTATTGAAAAGGGATAACAAGGGCAGGCTGTAGCTGCACTGCCTTACTGCAACATTTATCTCCCAAGGCAGGAACCAGCTGTATAATAAACACCCAATTTCCTTTTGCCATTCTAACATTTGATCTCTCTGTAATTTTAAAGGAATATATTTAAACATGCAGTTGGATATTTTTAATCTCCAATATTCAACAAAAATTAATCTTTATCAGTCTTCTCCTAGTAATTATGAAAGAGAAAATAAAACTCAGCAAAAGCCAATCTAATAAACTGCTGGAGAAAAAGAATGCTATCATACACTGAAGTTTCTAAACTGTCTACTACAACAGCTGTTTGATAAAAGATGTCTATTAAAAATGAATTTGTTCTTGCCAAGGGTAACAGAATATGTTGCCATTCCTCTAAATTGTCTATTAAATATCTTCTAAACTCTACTACCTGACAAAATAACGTTAAGTGAATTGGAGAAGAGTTCTGCTATAACTGGTATTCCAGGGTACACTGAGTGACTTAATCTGAGTCTTTCCAAACGTGTCCTAAAAGGCCCATTTAAAATATCAAAGCAGGAAAAAACCAAACCAAGAAACCCAAACAAACAAACCCAAAATCTTAGGCAACACTGAAGTTGAGAAATAGGTCTAATCCTAGATTAAGTCCGTCTGACAAGAAACTATGAAAATGTGTTCCCTTCAAAACTTGAAGACAAATGCAGAGACTACAATTCTACAAAACACCACCAAAGGAGAAGCAGTCAGAGCTCTTGGCACAATTGTCCACTGCCTGCCAGAGGCACAGTAG
>WEKX01019413.1:17659-47379 GCA_013390025.1 Pitta sordida
GACGGGGCGGGACGGGACGGGGCCGGAGCTGCCGCCGCTTTGTGCCGCAGGGACGGGGCCGTGGCCGATTACCGGGAGGCGCCGCGGGACAGCGGGAAGCGCACGGTGAGCGCGGCCGCGGGTCCCGCATCGCTCCCCGCCCCGGGACAGGCGGAGCGCCCCGTAACCGCCGGGTCCGGGGGGGTTTTCCCGCAGGGAGACGCTGCCTGTGACGGGAAGGGCAATCCCGGAGCTGCGGGGCCAGGGGGGTGTGCGGGGCTGTCCCGCGGGGGTTCGGGTCACTCCTGCTGCTGGGGGACAACGAGAAGGAAAACCGTGGGATAAGACACCTTTGGTTATGGATACGATGGGTCAGGGCGCAGTAAAACGGGTTAAAAAACTGGCCAAGTTAAAAACCTGATTTCTGTGTTCACGGGGATGCTCAAGGGCTGAAGGGACCTTTGCTCTTCCCATCTGTCCCCCGGCAGGAGCAGCTCCTGGGGGGTCCCAGGCCCCCCCCTCGGTGCGGTTCTGGTCCGATTACCTCAAGGTGCAGCTGCACCCCAGGAGTGTCCATGTGATCCGTCAGTACCTGCACGATGGGTACGGCCCAGCTCTCCTTCAGCCTGGTCACAACAGGAGGAATTCAGAGGGGGTGGAATAACCCCCTTCCCTTTTTTCCTCAGGGACTGTGGTTGTCTGGAAGCCTTTGGCCAAGGCGAGAGTCTCCTGCAGGATCCCACCTGTGTCGAGGAGCTGGAAGATCGGTTGCACTTCTTTGTGGAAGAGTGTGATTATCTGCAGGTTCACAGCTGAGGCCGAGCTCCCTTTTCCTTCGAGAAACCTTTTGTGCTCGAGATCGGGGGGAATCTGAGCTGCTGCCGTGGTTTCACACAGGGGTTTCAAGTCCTCTGTGACCTGCACAATGGATTCTCCGGGGTCGGTGCCAAGGTGACAGAACTGCTCCGTGATGAGTATCCGGGGAAAGGAATCCTGACCTGGGGCCTGACTCCAGCCACCAGTGACCTGGGAGTAAGTAAATCATGGGGAGGGAGCAAACACAGCCTGGCTTTGTCTGGTTCTTCTCTGCACCTTTAACATTCCAATGGTTGGATTATTTCTCCCCCCCCAGGATCCTCAGAGTAATTTTTACAGACTGCTGAACACGGCCCTTGGCATTGCCCATCTCTCCCGTCACAGCTCTCTCTTCTGCCCCCTGTCACTCAGTGGCAGTTTGGGAGTCAAGCCCCAACCTCCTGTTTCGTTTCCGTATCTAAAATACGATGTAAGTCCTGCTCTGGCACCTTTGCCCCTCTCTCCAAGTGTTTTCTGCAGCTCTCTGGTTGTGGTGATGCTGTTCTGCTCAGCAGAGACTTTTTTGCTGCTTTTTCCCTGGGATTCAGCTGCCAGCTTTCCATTTCCTTCTTTTTTTCCTGCTTTTGCAAATACCACCCCCTTTCCCTTGGCTGCTGTGCTGTGTCAGTGACTGACTGCGCTGAAAAAAGGCTTTACTGCATCATTTGTCACTCCAGAGTCACTCCAGCCTCCCTGGAGCCCCAGGGGAAGTGGCAGCAGAGGAGTTGGGAGCCAACAGCTGCCCTGGAGTTACTCTTACACACTTACCCCAAACCTGGAATAACTTAAACACTGTCTCCTTATCTCAACCCCCCCCCTAAAAAATAACTATTAAACAGCTTTTTAAAAGGCATGGCTAAGTTAAACACAGAGAAGTGGGTGAAGGAATGGGTTGTCCTGTAACTCCTGCCTCTGATAANTGCAGGCGGCGTGGGCTCGCTGAGACCAGACGGGGCGGGCACAGAGGCGCCGGTGCCCTGGTGAGTTGCGGGGCTGTGCGGGACGGGGCGGGACGGGACGGGGCCGGAGCTGCCGCCGCTTTGTGCCGCAGGGACGGGGCCGTGGCCGATTACCGGGAGGCGCCGCGGGACAGCGGGAAGCGCACGGTGAGCGCGGCCGCGGGTCCCGCATCGCTCCCCGCCCCGGGACAGGCGGAGCGCCCCGTAACCGCCGGGTCCGGGGGGGTTTTCCCGCAGGGAGACGCTGCCTGTGACGGGAAGGGCAATCCCGGAGCTGCGGGGCCAGGTGGGTGTGCGGGGCTGTCCCGGGGGGGGTTCCCGTCGGAGAACCGTGGGATAAGAGCTTTGGTTATGGATACGATGGGTCAGGGCGCAGTAAAATGGGTTAAAAAACTGGACAAGTTAAAAACCTGATTTCTGTGTTCAAGGGGATGCTCAAGAGCTGAAGGGACCTTTGCTCTTCCCATCTGTCCCCCGGCAGGAGCAGCTCCTGGGGGGTCCCGGGCCCCCCCCCTCGGTGCGGTTCTGGTCCGATTACCTCAAGGTGCAGCTGCACCCCAGGAGTGTCCATGTGATCCGTCAGTACCTGCACGATGGGTACGGCCCAGCTCTCCTTCAGCCTGGTCACAACAGGAGGAATTCAGAGGGGTTGGAATAACCCCCTTCCCTTTTTTCTCAGGGACTGTGGTTGTCTGGAAGCCTTTGGCCAAGGCGAGAGTCTCCTGCAGGATCCCACCTGTGTCGAGGAGCTGGAAGATCGGTTGCNACTGACTGCGCTGAAAAAAGGCTTTACTGCATCATTTGTCACTCCAGAGTCACTCCAGCCTCCCTGGAGCCCCAGGGGAAGTGGCAGCAGAGGAGTTGGGAGCCAACAGCTGCCCTGGAGTTACTCTTACACACTTACCCCAAACCTGGGATAACTTAAACACTGTCTCCTTATCTCAACCCCCCCCCTAAAAAATAACTATTAAACAGCTTTTTAAAAGGCATGGCTAAGTTAAACACAGAGAAGTGGGTGAAGGAATGGGTTGTCCTGTAACTCCTGCCTCTGATAAGTTGGACTTGATGATCTCTCCGGTCTTTTCCAACCTCATTCTGTGATTCTCTCCTCCCCAGGCCTCCCTGAACTACCACAGCAGCGCAGTCCTGGCAGCAGCGCTCGACACCCTCACGGCTCCCTATCGCCTCTGGTCCTGCCAGGGCTCCATGGGGCACTTTGCTGACTCCCTCACCTTCTCTGGGAGGAAGGTGAGGGCGGCAGGATGAGCCCCTGGCAGCCCTGCAGCCGTGCTGTGGGCAGGGGCTGCTCTCCTGCCCTCCCAGGGGGGGTGTTCCAGGCTCTGCTTTGTTCCCTCCCCGGCTCCAGGTTGTGGCTGCCTGGGCGTCTCTTCCCTTCCCGGTTTTTCGGGGCTCCTCCCTCCCTGATGCTTTAAGTGCCCACCAGGACGTGCCCTGGAAGTCGCTGTCCTCGGGCAGGCAGCACAAGGTCAGCAGCTGTTTTGCTCAGTCTGTTGTGCTACGAGGAGTTGGCAGAGAAAGCCCCAGCAGGTAATCAGCCCTCGAGCCTCCACAACTCTCCCAGCACTGATTCCTCCTGGGAATCATCCATTTGAAGGGAGGGAAGAGCCCAGTGACTGGGCCAGGTTGAATTTTAGAGCCAAGCAGGTGAGTCAGGGATGGTTTTTCAGCCCGGGGCGGTTTCCTTTGCAGCAGCTCCCGGGGCCAGCAGCCCCCGACCCCCCTGCACACGTGTGAGAGCCCCGAGCAGCTGCTCCACCAGTTCCTCCACAGCCACTTCCCAGGGGCCTTCAGGTGGGCACAGGGCGAGGGGAGGGGGCATTTCAGACCAGGGAACACTTTGGGGTGACTTTATTCCCCTCTCCTTCACAGCACAGCCCACGTGCTCCAGCAGCCCTGCCACACCATGCCTCCCTTCCCCCAGTTCTTCTCTCCTCTCCTCACCAGCCAAGGCTTCCTCCAGGACAAAGCTCTGGGTCGTTCCTCAGCGGGGCCTCACAGAGGTAAAAAAAAAATAACTCCAAAAAAAACCCCAAAGCAACCTGCTCTGGAGTGTTTGCAGGACACGCAGGGTACGAGGATGAAACTGCTCTTTACGCTCAGCTGGTGGAGGGGACAGGGCAGGGCTCCAGGTGTGGGGGGCTGGTGAGGCCCAGATGTTCCTCTCAGCCAGGTTTGGGGGGCTGGCGAGGCCCAGATGTTGCTCTCTGCCAGGTTTGGGGGGCTGGCGAAGCCCAGATGTTGCTCTCTGCCAGGTTTGGGGGGCTGGCGAAGCCCAGATGTTGCTCTCAGCCACGTTTGGGTGGCTGGTGAGGCCCAGATGTTGCTCTCAGCCAGGTGTGGGTGGCTGGTGAGGCCCAGATGTTGCTCTCAGCCACGTTTGGGTGGCTGGTGAGGCCCAGATGTTGCTCTCAGCCAGGTGTGGGTGGCTGGTGAGGCCCAGATGTTGCTCTCACCCTGCAGCTGTGGAGAGCATCCCAGTGCTGGCAGCCCTGCAGAGCTCCCCTGTCCTGCACACGCTGCTCTGGGGGCTCTGCCGGGACCTGCGGCCGCGGGACCTGCGGCGCTGGAGCAGCTTCTTTGCGGCTGGGGTGGAGCAGGACGACTTCCAGGAGGCCTTGGAGGAGCTGAAGACTCTGTCCCAGTGCTACGAAACGGGGTTTGGAGCGGCTGAATCTGAGGATGAGGCAGATTCAGACTAACCCCCCCCTTTATTCCAAGTGAGAGTGACTTTAGAATCATTTGCAGAATAAAGGGAATGGCTTTGAAGATGGTCCAGCTGCTCCTTCTCATCCCACCACAATCCCCTCACAAAGGGTCTCCAGCTGCTCCCAGTTGTGTTGTCGAGGAGGAAAGCTGCTTTTTGGAGGTGGTTTTTGTACGTTTGGGTGGGGTTTTGCTTCGGTTTTTTTCCAACTGTTGGAAGTGGATTTGCTCTGCCCATTCAAATAAACCCACGGAACTAAACAGAGAATTCAGATTGTAACTTTCTCACGACATACAACCAACACAAGGGGAGAACTTAAAAAAAAAACCAAACCCAAATGTGTTTGTTCCAGGTGAAAACAGACATCTTAGGGTACAATATTTACACGTTCTGGTCAAAAGCTGCTGGGCCCAACCTTCACCCCCAGGCCAGGTCAGTGTCCAGAAGCCTCAGCTCTTGTTGTTTCACCGCTGAAACTCCCCAGGAAGGTTCTGGAGAACATTCTCACCCCGACACCTTTGGTTTGGTACAGGCTGGATGTGCAGCTCAGCAGAAATGGAGCAGGAAAGTCAACAACAACAACAACAACAAAAATAAAGGTGCTGTCTTGAGAACCTGTGCAAACATTTGTTTCCACAGCACCTGTCTAGCAGCAAACTGGCAACAACCAAACCTCCCGTGTCCTCTCAGTAGTTCCGTCACCTCAGTCATCAGGTTCTTCCTCAGAAAGCAGCAGGTCTTTGTCTGACAACTGGTCCGTGTTGCTGGTGCTTGTTGCGTCCTCCTCGTCCTCGGAGCTCCCGTCGCAGGAGGTGTGGAACAACCTCATCAGCTCCCTGAACCTGTGGGACACCTGCAAAAACAGGTAAATCCAAGGTGAGCAGAGACCTAAAAGGGGTCAGGAAATCAATTCCACACCACCACGAAGTTCAGGGTGGTTTGTAATGAAAAAAAAATAAAAAAATCCCTGTAATATTTCCTATGAAATTCAGTCGTCGAGGGAAAGAGAAATGGAAGAGGAAGGTGGTTTTCTGTGGAAGAACAGTGACATTGTGAGGATTTGCGGGTAAAATGTGGCAGTTTGGGAAAACTCAGAGGAAAAACAAAACCCAGGCAGAGTTTTTTTTGTACAGAAGCAGGAGGCTGAAGACTCAAGTGAAACAACTCCAGTGCCAAAAGTGAGGCTTCAAATATCCCTGGTCATGTAAGAAAGACCAGGGCACTCAGGATTTGATTTGGTTTTATTTTCACCTGGGATGGTTTATCATCAGATTTAAGTTTGGGAGACTAAAATTACAGCAGCCTCCAGTTCCCCTTCCCCATCCCTGGAGCTCTCCCACCCCCAGCCCTCACCTCACTCGCTGTCTTGTTGCCCAGTTTCTGGGAGATGGCATGGAAGGTGTCCAGCTGGGCTCCTTTCTCCTGGCACGTGGTGAGGATCACCCTGTCGGCCTCCCTGCAACCCAAAAACAGAGAATTCAACCACCCCCAGCCTGTTCCCAGCTCAGAACAATCCCTGAGCAACACTCCTCCCTTCTAAGCAGAGCTGCCTTTGGCCTGTCTGGAGTTTTTGGAAGGAGAAAATTCTTCCCCAGGCTGAAATCCTCCAGAAACATCCCTGCCAGGAGCAGCAGGACTGTGGTCAAGGGGGGGGAACGAGGCAGGGACATTCACAGGAAAGGGGCAGGAAATGGGAATAAACCATGAAAACCGAGGATCCTCTCTAAAGTGAGAGGTGGGAGGATGCAAGAGGCACAAGTACCTGGTCCAGAGGACGACCTTCTCCCCGGTGGAGCTGACTTTGCTGTTCTTGGCACACACTGTGGCCTCGGTGACCCTCTGCTGCTGCTGCTGCTGCTGCTCCTCGGCCTTGTGTCCCACAGGAACCACCCCAGGCTCCAGCTGCTCAGGGGGAGGGTGCACCTGGGAGCAGCTGGTGGCATTTGACTTGACCCCCACCTCCTCAGGAACATCTCCAGGCCAGCCTGTGCCATCTGTCTGCAGGGCACAGCGACCGGGGGACCCGGAGCTGCAGCTCTGACCCACTGGGCCTTTGCCACCTGCTGCCCCCCAGCCCTGCTCGGCTTCGGCTTCTCCTTCCAGAGGCCCCTCAAGTTCTTTGCCACCCGTTTCAGGAGCGAGGCCGGAGCCCCTGAGCTGCTCTGCTGGAGGAGGAGGCGGCCCCTCAGCGTGGCACAGGCTCTGGGCACCGGAGGCTCGAGGTCCCGTTGTCCCTTGAGCTGGGGCAGAGGGACAAGGCAGCAGCAGGTCCCTGCCCAGCCTGGGGGAAGCAGCTCCACCCCCTCCAGGCTGCTGGGTGAGTCCCTCACTCCCAGTTCCCCCAGTGCAAGGGCAGTCTTTGGTTTCTTGAGGTAGTTTTAGAGCAGCTTTTGGCAGCTGAGTCCACCTGGGGCCGGTGGCAGCAGAGTCTCTGTCCTTTGCAGCCGCACTGGCACCTTGTGGCACCGGAGCATCAGGAGGGGCAGCTTTTTCAGCTCCTGGTCTGCTGGAGGCCACCTTTCCTTCCAGGGGAGATCCTGGTGGGAAACCCAAACGAGGGGAGAGAAGCTCGTTAGCAAGAAAAACACCTGGGGGGGGTTTAATCACCCACCTCTAATGAGATTTTAATTAACTGCTCCAGAACATAAGGGTGGAAGCAGAGAATTTAGGAGCAGCTTTGTAATTCTCCCTGCACTTCACCCACCCTGCACTTCAAAGGAGACAATTTACAGCCAATTTTCTTCACCTTCTGCTGCGTGATGAACCCAGAAAAACCTTTCTGTGCATTGCCCAGAGCAAAACCCTGCAGTGAAGGAGCCACTGGTTACAAACCCACTGGAAACCTGTAAAAACGAGGCTGCAGCACCTTTAAATCCCTGTGTTTAACTGTGTCCTGTCCCCAGCAGCAGCAGGAGCTGAGAACTGGCAGCTGGGAAGAGGAAAAGATCTCCCTCAAGGTGTTTATCCTGCAATAATCGTGTTTCTCCTTCAGCCTGAAGGAAAAAAATCACCATGAAGGGGGTGATTTCCAGGCAGGTTTGAATTGCTGGGCTGAAAGGGAAGCTGGGAAAGAACCAGTACCATGGACTGGGAGGACTGGGAGGACTGGGGCTGGATTAATATCCTGGCAAGAGAAGCTTAAATGGACCAATCCTTGTGTGAAAGGGAGAATATTCTCAGCAGGTTTAGAGCATCCAGAGTGCAGCAACAACAGGGAAAAAAAAGAAAAAATATTATTAGAAATTCTCATTATCCTCAACAAATGTGCACTGGGGAGTCCTGAACTCATGTGTGTGAGGCAGTGAGGGGAGAATTCTGCCCCTCTCTGTGCCCCAGACTGTCACACACCTGAATTCCCAGAGTCCCCTTTCCTGGGCACAGCTCTGCTTTTGCTCTGGACATCCTCTCCCTCCTGTCTGTTCTCCGGGATTTCTTCTGCAGCTTCCCTGGACGTTCCAGGATCCTTCCCCTCGGGCTGAGGACTCGACTCTTGCTGGGCCAGGTTTGCAGTCAGCTCTTGAGAATCCTTGTTTTTGTAAAATCTGTTCTCACACACCTGCAAACCAAGCCAAGGCAGGATCACACACATGCTGTGTGCACCCCAACCTCCACCTCTGCCTGTCCTGCCCTACCCAAGGCCTCACTTTGGCACTATGTTTATTATTATTATTATGAACAGTCTCAGGTCTTTTCACAGCATCTTCCACTCAAAAAGCTTATTCTTAACCAAAAAACCCCATTAAAAATGGCATTATTTAGCAGAGCAAGGAGGGGCAGTAGGAAGTGAGGAGGAGAGAGGCAGGAGAAGGTTGGGAAACCCTTTGGAATGACCCCCTCAACCCACGATTTGGGAGACACAGGGACTCCAGGCCTGTCCACTGACCTTACTGCTGCAGTGGCTGCAGCTCCTCCGTTTGCTTTTCTTGAGCTTGAGATCACCGCTCCCTTCGTGGCAGGAACAGGAACAATCCTTCATCCCATCCACCCACTCGACCTCCTGCCAACAGACACACCCCAGGTGTGACAGACACCCCTGGAACACGGGGAGGGGCAGGGGACACCCCGAGGGACCCCCCAGAGAATTGAAGGGATGGTGCTGCTGGCAAGCAAAGCACGACATGAACATTCCCAGCCCATTCCTTCCAGCCTTGTGAGGCTCTGGATTTTATTATTTTATTATTTTAAATTTATCCCGGAGCCTAGAGCGAGACATCCCAAGCCCACCTTGTCGTTGTGTTGCCCTCCAAGCTCTTTCCTCTTCTTGTTTCTCGTGGCTCCGTGAATCTTGGGTGGCTCATCCTCCTCCTCCACATCTGGCAGAGACACTTCTTCAAAGCCATCAAACTGCAACAAAACCAAACCAAACACACCTCAGTGCTCTCAGCAGACCCAGGGACATAAATCCCGTTCCAAGACTTGCTTCAGTCCACCCGCAGCTCTCCCACCTCCACCCCTGGAACTGCAGCCTCTGCTGGAGTCCTTCCAGCTCCAACTGGCTCAAATCTCTCCTTCATCTTTCCTGGGCTTAGGGAAAAAGATTTCTGCACCTCATATTCCTTCTCCTCGGTCCAGTTGATCTCCTCGAAGTCTCCCATCCGACTGGCCGAGGGCCGCAAGTGATCGAAGAAAACAGAGAACTCGTCCTGCAGGTGGTCGTGTCCCTTCAGCAGCTGCCACATCTGGGTCTTCAGCTGCAAGAGAAATCCAAGGAAAAATGAGCCCAGTTCCACTGGGAAGGGTTTCTCAAAGCAGGTGGAGCATCAAGGTTGGTCACACCTGCAGTGTGGGAATTCTGTCCTGCCACTGGAACAACTGCCTGGATATTGTGAGATCATTCCACACCTAGGAGAACATCCCTCCAGAATTCCAGGCAGGCTCGGGGGGGAGGCATTGGGCTAAAATCTCACCTGCGAGGTGCCCAGGGCAAGGTGGAGGTGGGAGAGGAGATGGGCAGGGCCTCTGCACGAGGCAGCTCCAGTTCTCCTCGAATCCAAGGGAGACTGGACTGGGCTTGGAGCAATGTGGGTTACAGGGAGGTGTCCCTGCCCATGGCAGGGGGGGGAATGGGATGATTCCTTCCAGCCCAAACCTTTTGGACTCAGTGAATTAATTGAGCTGAGCACGTTCTCCCTCCAACTCCTGCGGCCTCCAGGAGCAGCACACAGGGACGGGGAGCCAGGCTGGAAAACTGCACCCTCAAGGGAATTACCTCTGCAATCTCCTGGGGCAGACAGTCTGCACAGCTCTGCAGAACTTTGATGATCTTCTGGTGGTGGGCAGGGTTTTCGGCGAAACAAATCTCCAGCTGCCTGAGGAACTTGCGGCTCTTCTCGAAGGCCTGTTGCTCCTCAAACTGCCCAGGAGAAAAACGTTCACCCTCATGTTCCCAAGAATACATTCCCAAATCACTCAGGTTGGGCTTTCCTTCTACCTACCAGTCCACACTCCAAGGCTTGTTCTGGTAAAAGGAAGGCGGCAAAATCCGTGAGCAACTGGGGCCAGTCGTGCAGGAGTTTCTGGAGAGTGGAATAGAGATCCACGGCCGTTCTCTTGTCTGTGCTGATCTCAAACTCGTAGATGACACGAAGAAAATCCTCGTATTTCCCAGGAATGTGCTGCAGGGTTTCACGGACCTGGAGGGAGCAACAGGACTTTGCATCACAGCCAGGAAGAAAACAAGTTAATTGTAAGAGGATCCTGTGTTGGAAGGGAGCTTAAAGATGAAATAATTCCACCCCCTGCCATGGGCAGGGACAGCTGACACTGTCCCAGGTGGCTCCAGCCTGGCCTGGGACAATTCCAGGGATGGGGCAGCCACAGCTTCTCTGGGAACCTCTGCCAGGGCCTCCCCACCCTCCCAGGGAACAATTTCTTCCTGAATTCTTTTAATCATGTCATCTTTGATCTCCTCCTCCTCCTCAGAATTCACCCAGTTTCGTGGAGCCAACTGAGCCTCTTCCTTGAGGCTGAACTGGTCTTGAGAGGAACCCAGCCAGGACCACGGAGTTCTGGAATTCTGAGGGGTTTGGTGCTGTGGACTGACTGCAGCCCCTCCCAACTTCACTCCCACCTCCCCTCACACAGGACGGGAGGGAAGAGGAAGAGCAAAAAGCAAGAAAACTCCCGGAGAACAGAGAGAGTTTGGGGAGTGAAGGAGCACACGTGGAATGTGTGAAGGGATAACCCCATCCCAGGCAGAACCGGCGGTTCTGTGGCTCACTTCTGTCTCAGAGTCCCCACTGCTCTGCCTTACCCTGGTCAGGTAGGCCTGGGCAAAGGCCAGGTCCTTCTGCTCCCTCAGGGGATCCCTCTCCAGGATGTCCTCGTCGTACAACAGGAGCAGCTTCGAGGTGTCTTTGCTGGCCCGAGCCCTGCCCCTCTTATTCCTGGTCCTGTGGGAGCTCCTGCTCTTCCCTGGGGCTTTCAGGTTCTCTCCTGGGAAGGAAGAAGGAGGGGAATTGGTGGCACAGGCACTCCCAGGGCAATGCCCCAACGGAAAAGCAGGTTCCAGACTCAGTGACGAGTTCCTGTGTTCCCTCACGAGTGCAGGAGGAACACACTTCCCAGGAAAGTCAGGCTGGCCAACATCTTAAACTGTTTATTTTCATCTGGCAGGAAGAAATCCCTGGATACAGCCAGGATCCCATCCCAGCTGATCCTCAGCTCCCCATTTCCCCAGAACTGACAGACTCCTGAGTTCCAGGGGGAACAGAGACACAACCTGAGCAGCTGTTGGCACTGAAAATGACTCTTGTAGCTTATTATTCACACAGAGAAATACCTGCAGTCACACCACAGGCAGTGGAACTAAGGTTTTTATGGCTCTGGCATTAGGAATTTGTTGGTCCATCTCCTCAAAGCTCACTGCTCAAATTCACCTGCCACGTCTCTCCCCACTCCCCGTGTCCAAACCAACCCAGAGCCTTCACCTGCCGGAATTCTGTGGGTCTCCACCTGAGGGGACGCTGCCTTTGCCGACGTGAAGGCAGATTTGGGCTCCTCTGAGGCATCTCCACAGATTTCATCATCTTTCTGCAAACTCTCCATTCCTTCCCCTTCCTCCTCCTCCTCTTCCTCAGGCTCAGAGTTCTCTTCCTGGGAATTCTCTTCTTCAGAATCTCCTTCCTGGCTCAAACGCCTCTCTGTCGCAAGCCAAGTCAGTTTTTCCATGGTCTCCTTAGAAAGCAACAACAAAAGAACATCACGTTGTTTTATTTTATTGTTTTGATATAATTTAACTCCCTCACAGGGTTATGGTTTAACAGCTCGTTTCACAGATCAGCATCTGCCCAACCAGAGGGTTTTAGGAAGGAGCAGAACTCAAAACCCTCCAGAGCTGCCTGATTTTTGTGCCGCACAAAATTCAGTTCCAGAATCAGCCATTCAGCAGTTCAAGCCTTAAATTAGGGATGGGATTCCTTAATGGCTCCTTAATGACCACCTAAGCTCTTAAAGCCTTGCTGGAGTTGTGACCTAGAAAGGAATTTTGGCTTTGTATTGAAGAACAGCCTCACTGAGGAGTTCAGATCTGCACGTTTGCCATTTCCTCCCTGAGCTTGGGCTCCAAACCTGCTCAGAAAAACGCGGTGTCCAATTTCTCCACGAACAGCACAATGCCAAGGGATGACAGTTACCAGCCAACAGAATTCCCACTGACTCCACAGGGAGTTTCAGGACACCATTAGCAAGACTAATATTTAATTAGTAAGGCTAATAATTAGTGATACTAAAGTGTGACTTTTAAAGGGGATTTTTTTTTTTGGTCTTTACCTGAAGTTCTGGGACTGACAGAACAGACTCTTCTGAAGCCGACGACATTTCCTCATCCTCGTCTTGCGTGAAATCATCGAAGTCATCCTCCTCCTCCTCCTCCTGCCCTTCCCTCTCCCCTCCGGCCTCGGGGCCGGCCGGTGTCCCCACGGACTGACCGTCCAGGCTGGACGAGTCCTCCGGCCTCCCCAGGGGGCTGCTGAACTCTGCCTCGGGCTCTGCGGGGCACGGAGGATTCCTGGGGGACTCGCTGCTCACTTGTGGCCCAGGAGCTGCTGCCTCCCCCTGCTGCTCCCCACGGCCGGGGCACTCCTCCTCTCCCTTCTCCTCCTGCTCCTTCTTCAGGTCACAGGCGGCCTCCATGTTCAGCTCCTGGCCCAGCCCCAGCAGGAATTCCTCCTTGGCCTCAGCGCACACAAGGTCCCTTTTCTGGCCTGGGTTTCCTTCCCTGGGCGCATCGTTTGAATCCTCGGGTTCCATCGTCACCGTCTCACCCGGATCCTCCAAACGAGGCAACAGCTCCACGGGCAACGGCTCCGCCGCGCTCCCGTCCCCCTCTCCCGCCGTCCAGTCGCTCCTGCTGCCCTTGTCCTGAGTGCCATCGTGGCAAGGGGCAGCATTGGTGCCACACTCCTCCTTGGGGACGTAGAGCTCCGAGCTCTCTGCCTTGGGCTCCGTGGGGACAAAGCTGCTGGTGGCAGGAACCAGGGTCAGCTGCTCCTCCCCGTCCCCAACAGCGGAAAGACCCACGGGGCTGGGAGAGACGATGAGGGACGGGATGGAGGAGGTCACCAGGGGCTGATTTAAGGGACAGGGGAACGGGGAGGGATTTACCAGCAGGGTGGTGACCGGGATGGCCTGCGGGCCCCTGCCCACCGCGGGGTTGATAGGCTGGATCATGTTGCAGCCGTTGCCGATGTTCAGCACCTTGACGGTGGTGGCAGGGACGGTGAGGATGACAGGGGAGGGCTGAATCAAAGGGGAAGGTTTGATCAGGGGGGTGGGTTTGGTCGCTCTCTTCCTCTGGTAACCCCTCCGGGCGCAAGGTTTGCGCGTTTTGGTCCCGGCCAACGCCGGCACCATCAGCTTTGGCTGGAAAGCCGCCGGGTCTGGGGACACCAGAGCTGGGGGCACAGCGGCTGGGAAGGCTTGTCTGGAGTCTGGCTGCGCAGTGGGGAGAACGTTCTGGAAGTCCAGGCCGTCCCCACCTCCCACCACTGCCGGAACGTTCAGAGGCTGCACCCCCGGCACCGTCGGCATCACCGGCACCGCCTGAGGGACCTGCACCAGAACTTGGCTGGGAGGAGCCTCCGACTCGGACAACTTGACAGTTTTCTGGATGTCGAGGGTGCTGGAGCTGGGCTGCAGGCCGGGGTTTGGCCGGATGAGCACAGGTTTGAGAGCTGAGGATCTCTGCCTCCTCCACGCCCGCCGGGAGAAGCGGTTGGCCAGAGGCTTCAGGGTCAGGACGAGCCCCTTGGGCATCAGCAGAGGGTATTTTTCGTCATGTTCCATGTCTGGAGTTTCCTTTCCTGTCCCCAGAAAGGCAGGCTCTGCATCGGGTGAACCTGGCACCTCCTTGGCATCTCCTGCCAACTGCTTCAGCTCGCCCTGGATGGAGGGCAGGCTCGCCTAAGGGAGCAAGAATTTATTCTTATTTATTTATTATCAGAATTTGTTATTTAGAGGCTATTCCTGTATTCCCACCTTCCCACAGCACCACCTAAGGCAACAAACAGCAACCTGCTCCTCCGAGTGGGTTTTATTTGCTTTATACTCCCTTGGATTATTTGATATTACTTTAAATTCGTGAGTTACACCACAAAGCCTTTAACAGACCCTGAGACCCCGAGAGAAAAGCGACTGAATTCCTTTATAAAGGTTGCTTTAGTAACATTTGTGGGAAGGAAACTTCCCTGCGGAACACGGAGTGGTGAAGAGTCCAGTCCTTCCCCATGACTGACTCACAGCTACAGTCCCCACATCAACCCCTTGAAGGAAAAACCCACAAGAAACCCAAGGAAACCTCGAGGAAAACCCCCCAAGAAACGAAGCAAACAAAGGAGAGAAGAGCAGGAAGCACCTTCAGCCAGAAGGGCAGGCGATGCTCTTCCCTCTCCACGGGCGCCTTCCACTCGTGGGGTTGGATTTCCTCACAGCACTTCACCAGAACGGGCAACTGCTTGGTCTTTTTGTAGTACTGGGAGGGGGGAGAGAAGAGAATTCCAGACAATGTGAACAGTTCCCAGGTCACTGGGCACAATCCCAGCAGGTGAAAGTGTTCATGTAAATATTAATTCGTGATCACGAGGTTCTACCCTCAGAAACATCACGAATTAACACCCTGGTGCTCTCCAAGATGTGCAGCAAACTCGGTGTTTTAAATGTTTCTTGAAGTGTTTCTGGGTCTTCCTCCCTCTCTAGCAATGGCTCACAGGGCAGGATTAGTCCCCAAGGCAACACTTTGCCACTCCAAAGGTTTATTTGGAGGAATTTTTGTCAGGATTCCTCAAGCAAAACCTGCCCCAGGACCGTCTCCACGTGTTGGGCTCTGGAGAGCTGAAACAAGAACCAATCCAGGGAACAAGGATTTTTTGGGGGGGGATTAAATCCTCACTGGTAACAAAAGGATAAGATTTTATGGGAAGTCTGTCAGCACAAAAAAGGGCCATGGAAAAAAAACTGAGCACAACAAACAACCCCCCCAGGCCAGGCTGGGAACGTGGTGATTTGAGGGTTTAGAAATCCTGAAGATTTGAGCGAGGTCGAATTTGGAGGCTTGGAGATTTTAAGGAAATAGATGAATTTAGTGAAATAGATAAACAATAAATCCAAAATATTTGGATTTAGGAGGTGTCAGAGGCATCTGCCAGCCCTGCCAAGCGAAGGTTGAATATTAAATATAATATTGACAAAATTCTCCTTTCCCAGAACGGTGAAGAGAACAAAACCTCAGTAAAACACGAGGCAAAGGAACGTGAAACTGGTTGACAAAAGCTTAAAACAAAGTGTCAACTCATGACTTAACGACTATATAAATATTCATGGCGTAATTTGCATATTCACTACACAGGTGGCAAACTTGAGGGGAGGCCAAGGGGACACTTGGAAGGTCAAACTTTGGGTTTTTTTCCCCCCTCGTTCCTGAGGCCAAAACTAAATTCCCTCTGGGAGCTTTCAAGCAACCCTGGAGTGCCCCCCCAAAGTGATTCCAGTGCCCCTTACCCTGATGATGTTGTCGGGGGCTCGGTTCATGTTGAGGTTCTTGATCCTCACCGTCAGCTGATGGGCAGTTTTGGTTGGCAGCAGATATTTGCTGATCAAAGGCTTGGGAAACTCTGTCCCTTCGAAATGTTTCAGCCCCAAAGCCAACAAACTGCGCAGGGAATAAATAAAGGAGGAGGGGGAGGAAAAGAAGAAGAAATAAGAAACAATTTCAGCTGCAAGGTTTGCAGCCCCAGAAACGATTTGCAAATTATTTTTGTGGCAAGGATTTATTTGAAGCACCTACTTGTCCTCTGCCTTGGTGAAGAGGATCTTGTCCCGGGGAGGGTTTGGCCTCAAGGAGCAGATGGGGAGGAGCTCTGGGTACATAAAGACTTTCCTCGTGGCAAAAATCCAGGCCACTTGTTTGGGCAAGCAGGAAAATTCGCTGGCTGTGAGGATTAAATGGATGGGGATAAATGTTTGACACCATTGGCTCCTTGAAAATGTTGTTTCCTTTACTCCCTTCACCTCAAAAAGAGATTTTCTTCCTGTTTTAATTTTTTAATATCCTTATTTCTTAGTTTTCCCCTCATCAGCAAAAAGTAAAATTCTTTTCCCCTTCCATCTTTTCTTTTGCTCTGTGATGAAAAAAGCTCCTGTAAAAAAAACTGTTTGATTTCAAGTGAGCAGAAAAATCACAGCTCAAACATTCCAAACAGTTTGGAGCTTCTACACTAAAATACTCCAGTGGAAGGGATATTTCCCCAATGCAAACCAACATATTTGGAATAATTATTTCCAGTTTCACGGTTTCTTGATGGACTTTTACAGCTCCAAACATCAAAAACCATCATAACATAACCTGCTTTGCTTGTTGCAAGGTGAAGAAGCAAAAGGGTTTTTGGTGAGGTGTTTTTAGATAAAAAATGATCTAAAATTAATTCATAGAAGGCCAGAGTGGTTTGGGTGGGAAGGGACCCTCAAGATCATCCCGTGCCACCCCCTGCCATGGGCAGGGACATCTCCCACTGTCCCAGGTTGTCCCAACCTGGCCTTGGGCACTCCCAGGGATGGGGAATCCACAGAACAACCTGTGCCAGGCTCTCCCCACCCTCACAGGGAGGAATTATTAGACGATTAAACACTTAATAACGGAAAAACTCTTCATCTCCTGGTTTGAAACCCCCACCCTTTGTCCTGTCACCATCCGAGGGGCACCCCCAGAGCAGCTCCAGGAGGGGAAGTTTCTGGAACACCAGGAATGATTCTCCCTGGGAAGGGCAGGAGGACAAACCCTGTGANCCTCAGAACAACCTGTGGACACTCCCCACCCCCGTCCCCTCACGTCCCCTGTCCCCTCACCTACCGTTGTTCTTCTTGACGGCCTTTCGAGGGCTCCCGTCCACGGGGACCTGGGCGTGGAATTCCTCCAGGAGCTTCAGGGCCCCCTGCAGGTTACAGGGCTGGAAGAGGGTCTGGAATTTGGGGTTGAGCGAGAGCCGCAGGAGGGTGGAGCTGCGAGCGAAGCTGCCGAGCTCGTTCTGCCAAGGACAAGGGACAGAAAGGCAAAAATAAAAATACTGTTAGAGGTTTCTTTTTGAGCCAGGACCAGTGTGAGGGTGGGAAGGGCCTGGCAAAGGTTGTTCCATGGATTTCCCCATCACTGGGAGTAGCCAAGGCCAGGCTGGGATAGCAGGAGGTGTCCCTGGGTGGAATTAGTTGATGTTTAAAATCCCTCCCAAGCCAGACCATCCCAGGATTCTATTTCTAATCCCAAGAAATTCTATTTCTTGGTTTCTAAAGTCTTGGTTTCTAAAGTCTTGGTTTCTAAGTACTGATTCCATTGATTGATTCCATTGATTGATTCCATTGATTGATTCCATTGATTGATTCCATTGATTGATTCCATTGATTGATCCCATTGATTGATCCCACTGATTGATCCCATTGATTGATCCCATTGATTGATCCCATTGATTGATCCCATTGATTGATTCCACTGATTGATTCCACTGATTGATCCCATTGATTCCATTGATTGATTCAATTGATTCCATTAATTCCATTGATTGATTCCATTGATTGATCCCATTGACTGATTCCATTGACTGATCCCATTGATTGATCCCATTGATTGATCCCATTGATTCCATTGACTGATCCCATTGATTGATTCCATTGATTCCATTGATTGACTCCATTGACTGATTCCATTGACTGATTTCTGTCTCCTTTTTCTATCCCTCCGCTTGGCAGAACCTCAGAAGTTCACTTTAATTTATATCANCCATTGACTGACTCCATTGACTGATCCCACTGATTGATTTCTGTCTCCTTTTTCTATCCCTCCGCTTGGCAGAACCTCAGAAGTTCACTTTAATTTATATCACTGATCCCATTAATCCCTCCAAATCTCTCCAGCAACCCTTAAAATTCCTGTAGAATCCCGATTTCAGCCACATCCTTACCAAAAACATCCGGGTTGTGCCGGCCTCAGAGCTCAGAGCAGGGTTGAAACTTGCCAGGAGATGGATTTGAGTCAGGAGCTGAACGTGCTGGAAGAATAAAAATAAAAAATATCAGACAAATTGAGGGGTTTTTTTCAGTGTATCAGAAAACAAAGAGTTTGAAAAGCACAAAAAATACATCTGTAACTGCCACAGACTTTTGAAGCACGGAGGGGAAAGTTTAATATCCACTGGCAGGAAGTTTATTGGAAAAATGTTGAAGGAATCATCTGAGTAAGTCCCGGGGCAGTTTCCCAGTTTTTGTGCCAAAACGAATCCAAACAGAAAGGATTTATTTTTATTTTAAATAAACACTTTCTATTCTAAAAAAATTCTAAATTCTAAATAAATTCTACATAATAAATTCTATTCTAAATAAATTCTAAATAAACATATCCTAATAAACCCTAAATAAACATATTCTAAACTATTTTTAACAGCAACGACTTCAGCTCCCAGAACTGCCCATTTCTGAATTCTGACACGGTTTTGTGTGGTGGGAGAAGAAAAAAAACCCCCCAAATAATCCAGATTAGCTCAAGAATAATATTCCCAGCCACTAATTAAGAAGTTGATGAGGAGTTTGTCAGGTTAGAGCCAGGATTCCAACGAGAACATGAGCAGAGATGCCCAGAAATAAACTGAATTTCACCCCCTCCATCCCAATCCTCCCTCCCTGTGGGATCAGGGGTCTGAACCCCCCTCACCCAAGTGAAGCTTTGCTTTATTCCTTGATTTAAATTCCTTTAAAACCCAAAGTCCTGCCGTGCCCTGGGCTGTCCCTGCCCCGCAGCCACCCCTCAGTGGGTGACAAATGTGACTTGGCATCACCTGCTGCATTTGCTGCTGCAGCCTCTTCCTCTGGGCAGCGTCCAGCACCAGGCTCTGCTGGGGTTTCTCACTCTGAGCTCTGGATTTTTCCATCTCCTGGGGGGGTTTGAGGGAGGATTTTTTCATTCTCAGCTGCTCCAGCTGCTCCTTCACCGTCCGGTGCTGCTCGTTCAGTAAATTGGCCAGAGGTTCCTCAAACCTGCGCAGAGCAAAGTCTAATGACCAAATGGTTTAATTACCATCCTCATTAATTTAGGATATTTCCCCTCTGGATCTAGGATGTCCAGCTCAAGAACCACCTGTGTTCTCAATGTTGAAAAACTTGAGTTATTTCCATTTGAAGTGCTCCTCTCAAAACCAGTTTTACCTTCATTTATGACTCCATTTTTTATTTATTTTATTTTAGCCACACCAGTTGATATCCTGATTTGTGCTGGGTGTCAACCTCCCTTCTGGGACAGGCCTGAAGTCAGTTATAAATGAGGTTGTTCCTAATGCAAAGGGGGTCACAAAACCAGCAATAAATCCACCAGATAAAAGCGGGTCGTGGAATATTTAAGAATAAAACCAGGGAAGGAACAACTGGGAGAACTGTAAAAAGTAAAAAAATAATCAAAAAAAATATCCTCATTATCAAAACCAAATCCCTACAAATAATCCCAGAGAGAGCACAAAGGTTCCTTGCTTGGAGTTTGTAGCTGGTTTTGCAGTTGCTGCCGCTCCCCTCTGGCACTGCTCAAACCAGGGAGAGAACCCAGAACCTCCAGCCTTTATTTTAGCTCCTTTCCCAAACAAAAACAGCCTCACCTCGAGCTGCTCTGCCCCATAAACAAGGAGACATCAGCACTCCTGAGCTCCCCTTGTTAAATGCAGTGGAATTATTGCCCAGAGAATCCTGGAATGGGTTGGGAAGGACCTTGAAGCTCATCCCTTCCCCTCTCCCAGGCTGCTCCACCCTGGCCTGGGACACTCCCAGGGCTGGAGCTGCTTTAGACTCTTTCCTCTTCGAGGTGTGTCGAGTATAATCCAAAAATCATCAATTTAGAGTCACGTCACTCCCAGGCCTGTCTCAGGCACTCATTTTCCTTAGAAAGGCCAACATTATATTCAAGTTTTCCTCAAAGAGGAGGTGACACACCTGCCCAAAAACCAGCTCTCTTGCCATCTCAAAGGCATCAGGGCAGGGTGTTAATTTTACTTTAAACTTAACTTTAAAAAGGGTAAGAAAACCATAATTTTCTCTGCAGTGACACCAGGATGTGAGAGCCACTCATCACAACCAGTGAAGCCAAAGGTGGCACACAGGAACACCAGTTTAAGTGCCCAGTCCCACGAATAAAAACACCTCAAGAGCTTTCAGACCAGTGGCTGTCACAGCAGAGGTTTTTATCCCAGCAGGTTCTGAGCACACACAGATGATCTCACCTAAGGGCCTGGGGGGTGTTAAAGTTTGGCCGAGACTCTGGAACAGCATCTTCATCCTCTGGGCCTTCATCTTCCATGTTGGAGAAACCCATCTCGTCCTGGAACTGGCAGCAAAGCCA
The DNA here is from genome assembly GCA_013390025.1 of Pitta sordida. Taxonomy (NCBI): domain Eukaryota; kingdom Metazoa; phylum Chordata; class Aves; order Passeriformes; family Pittidae; genus Pitta; species Pitta sordida. The sequence continues at coordinate 38,037 of WEKX01019413.1, forward strand.
GGAGCAGAAACAAGGGGGACATTTAGCACTGTCCCCAAAATCAGACATTCAGCCCTGCAGGGGCTCAGGGAAGTTCCACAGACAATCCTTCCCCTGGCACAGAATTCCCAGAGGATTCCCCCTGAGCATCTCCAGAGCACCCCCCCATCCCCTTTGCGTCACATCTGCCAGCTCTGCTCTTCAATTCCTCACTTACTGTCTCAAACAGCTCCTCCATCAGTTCGTTCACTTCCTTTTCTGCAAGTAAAATCAGGGAGAAACGTGAAGATCCCATTTCCAGGGAACACTCAGGATTCCTGTCATAGTATCAAGTCATTTAAGGCATTTCCCTCACAAAGGGAAGCCCCCTGACAATTGAAATAATTAAAAATTACGCTTTTTAAATTAAGCTCTTTAACGCTTGGCCCCCCAAAACACTTAAGCTGAGAGTTTAGATTCAAAAATATCCCAGAAAATTCATTTTCAGAGTGAAATTTCGAGTCATCTTACCCTGTAATCAGACCTAAAGCAAGTGTGGGTTGTTGTAAAGGTGGGAAGGGGTGTGTTTATAAAACTAAGTCGAAGACTGTGAGGATTTAGATAAAATTTAATTACACTTAATGACAAGTTACTTAAGGATAAGTTATCCTAGAGTGCAAAAAATCCTCGGGACAAAACCCCTTTTCCCACATGAATCCCAAGAAAGGAGGGAGGGATTCCCCAAGAACTCACTGGTGATTCTCACAGCACGGTCATTCCTGAAATCCTCTGTGTCTGGTTCATCCAGATCCTCCAGGAAGTTGTACTCGGGGTCATCATCATCGTCACCTTCATCTGGGGACAAGAACGTTTGGAAATGTCACTGTCCTGCCCCCCAGGCCAAGGAGCTGCAGGAGAACTTCGTTCCAGGCTGGAATTACTGCTTGGAATTCTTTATTTTATGGAAGGGATAACAAACCCATCCTACTTTTTTGGGGGGGTTTCAACACAGAAATACAATTATGGAATGGTTTGGGTTGGGAAGGACCTTAAAAAATCACCTGGTTCCAACCTCCCTGCCCAGGGCAGGGACATCTCACACTGTCCCAGGCTGCTCCAACCTGGCCTTGGACACTTCCAGGGATGGGGCAGCCACAGCTTCTCTGGGAATCCTGTGCCAGGGCCTGCCCACCCTCACAGGGAAGGATTTCTTCCCCAATATCTGACTTAAATCTTTGCTCCTTCAGCTTAAAGCCTTTCCCCCTTCTCCTGTCACTCCAGGCCCTTGGGAATTGTCTCTCCCGTGTTTCCTGGAGCCCCTTCAGCTCCTGGAAGGGTCACACCCCCAGGTCTCCTCTCCTGAGGCTGAACATTCCCAATTCTCCAGCCTTTCCTCCATCCCTCTGCTCCCCTCCTCTGCACTGGCTCCAGCAGCTCCATGTCCTTCCTGTGCTGCTCCCCCAGAGATGGATCCAGGATTCCAGGTGGGATCTCACCTGAGGGGACACAGGGACACAAACCCCCCCTTTCCCTGCTGGGGGATCAGCCCAACACATGGGGAGGGTTTCTGGGCTGGGGCAGCTCCAGCAAATCAGGAATTCCAACCAAAAGCAAAGCCCAGGAACTTGGGGACTCAATTCTGTGGCCGCAGCCACATGTCCCTGAGGGGACACGGGGGCAGAATTCCCCCTTCCCCGCTGGGGGACCAGCCCAGGGCACACGGGGGGTGTTTCGGACTGGGGCACTCCAGCCTCTCCCTCAAACCCCCCTCCATCTCCTCACCCCCTGCCCATCGATCCCGAGCAGGTAACCCCCCCCAAATCCCTGCGAAACCTCCCCCTCAGAGCTGCCCCACACCTTCGTTCTCCACATCATCGTTCATGAGCCCCCCGAGCCACCTCTTCCACTCCTCGTCGTCGGCCGTGCCGGGGTCGTACATGTCGGGGGTGATGTCGGGGGCGCGGAGCTCGGCCTCCAGCTGCCCCAGGGGAACGTCCTTCAGGGGCCTCTTGGAGCGGGTGCGGAAGGCGATCAAACTGTCCTCCAGGGGCTGAGGGGGGGGAAAACTCTGCTGCCACCAAGGCTCTGCCTCCCCAAAGGCTTCCCACACCCCAAAAATCCACAGTCCTGCCCCCAAAAAATTGGTTTGGGTGGGCTCGGAGAGCTGGTAAATAAATATATCGCTGCTCATGTGTCACCTCACATTAAACTCTGTACCTACCACTAAAAAAGCAATTGAAATATTTGATTTTTCCACATTTCTGCTCTCTTCACTGTCTGAAATGAAGGTGGAGATCTGTCTCGTCACGCCACCCTCACACAGCTCAGGAATGCTGTCCTCATTATTCATGAGGCAGTTGGGCTCTTGACAATCGATTTCCTCAGCTACAGTTAAATAATAAAAAATTGAGCCTGCAGCCAGAATAACCTTCAAAAGGAAAACTATTTTTCTGATTTATTACTTACTTATTTTTCTTTTCATGTAAATGTCAGAGAGTTACATTTAACAGTTAAAACAACAGCGGTGAGGGGACTGCTGAGCATCTCACAAGGAACTAAAACATTCTATTCCCTCCCAGAGTCAACGTCCCACACACCCTGGAGATTGAATTCCACAGAATCCCAGTGCCATGGAATGGTTTGGAAGGGATCGCCCAGTCCCATGGGACACCTCCCACTGCCCCAGAGCTCAGTTGATGATTTCAAGCTCCAGAAGGGAGAGCAGAATGTAACAAAAGCAGGAGCAGAGAACACCACGAAGTCACCTCCTCCTTTCTAAAGGAATTTTCATCCAACTGAGCCCCACTTTTACCTGGTAGGAGTCCATGCAGACAGGGCTGGAGGCCAACTCTTCATCCACGGCGTGCAGCTTCTCCATGAAGGTGCTGTCCTTGCTCTGCTTGGGTTTAGGAGGTGGTGGAGGCCCCATGGGAACCACCTCAGCACTGATGTGTCTGACAACAGGTGGGGTGACCTTCTCCACCTAATCAGAAAGTGTTAAAAGGGGTGATTTAGAACACAGGAGTTCCCAAGGACAGAACAAGCCCCTGTTTGTGCTTGGCCAGAGTCTGGCACAAGGGAAACGAGAGGAAAAGCTGCTCTGAAGGAAGTGGGTTCTTGGCATCACAACCGCTTTGGTTTTCAGGGAGTGCAAAGAAATGCTCTGCTCAAAAGGCTCGCAGGGAAGAAAACATTTGGAGGATTTATGTCTCAGTCTCAAGGACAAGCTGATAAACCTGAACACGAACTGTGGTGGCAGAATTCTCCCAAGAAACACACCCACAGTGAGTGGAATGTGGAAATTTAAATATTATATTGCTCTTTCTGATCCCAGGGTCAGCTCTCAGGTACTTCCTTGTCCTTCTCACACTGTCCCTCTTGCTGCCACCGGCTTGACCAAGCACCACAAACACCCTCACCAAACTCCCTCTGTCCTCCCAAGCCAAGCACATGAACCAATTCTCCTGCACTCCTCTCGAAAACCACCAGAAAACTCATCCTTACCTGAGGAATTACGACTGTTCCCATCCCCAGTGCTCGTTTCTGACTCAGCTGTGCAAGAACCAAGAGCCCACCCAGCACCTGGAGTGGCCCCACAGCTCCAGGAAACAACCCGTATTTTGGGGGGGGTTGGGATGGATAAATTAGGAACTGGGTTGTTTGTGAGGAAAGCCAAAGCTCCCTGCCACGTTTACCTCACAGAGCGTCCCTCCCTCCTCGTCGGAGGAGCGCCGTGTCCTGGATCTCTTGGCCCCACGAGGAGAAGACGCTGTGCTCTCCACGTCACTCTCCAGCAAACTCTGCAGGGCAACAATGACCCCAACCAAGTCGGGACACAACCAAACCCTGCTCCAGCTGACATTTCAAAGGCTTTCTTTTAGCCAAAAGGATAACAGAGCACCGAAGGAAGGTTTTTAGAAGGTCCAGGATGACTTGGGAGGGTTGAAATCATTCTCCCGCCCCTGTGCTGAGCAGGACAGACCTTTTTAGCAAAAGCTGCCTTTACCTCTTCTGCAGTTTCATCCTCATCCTCATCCTCAGGCTGGTATTCTTCATCTGAGGAATCATCTTCCTCCAGGGGAATGTCCACGAACTGAGGTGGCTGCAGGACAAGAGGAGAAAAGGTGACAACTTTTGCCAGGCAGGACGAAGAGCTGCACAGCGAGAGCAAAGGTTTCCAACTGAGGAAACACCCTGAAGGCTCAGAAAGGGAAAAAGGGAAGAAACTGAAGAAATTACTAAAAGATTGGTAAAGGTTAAGGTTTGAAAAGGTGCAGGAACAGGGACGAGTGATTTGGCCTCTCTGTCGTGGTCTCCCCTTGCCCAGATTGTTCACTTACCTTCACCTCATTTGCCTTCTTAATTGGAGAAATATTCCACGTTGGAATCACCTGGAGGAGAGGAGGAGAAACACTTGAGCTGCTCAACTTCTGCCATCAAGGGAGCTGAGCTTGAGGCCTTGATCTCCACAGTGGCCAAGCAACAAGAGCTTCAGATTCCAGGGAATTCCAGGCAGCAGCCTCGGGATAATGGGCACTGGGAGTTCACTGCCCCTCCTGGCTCTGTGCTGCTCAGCTCAAACGAATTCTTTTCTACCCTGTCTTAAGTGATTTTTCCATTTCAAGCCTCAATCATATAAGATTTTACACTTCTTTTAGGAGGCCCGACAAGCAAAATCACTCCAGGATCACAGAATATCCTGAGCTGGGAGAGATCCACAAGGATCATCCAGTCCCAGCCCCACCCCTGGCCCTGCACAGACACCCCAAAATGCCACCCTGTCCCTGAGAGAGTCACCCAACCCCTCCTCGAGCTCTGGCAGCCTCAGGGCTGTGCCCAAACCCTGGGGAGCCTGTTCAGTGCCCAACCACCCTCTGGGGGGAAGAACCTTTCCCCAAAAATCCACCCTGACCCTCCCCTGGCACAGCTCCAACCGCTCCAGGGTCCTGCTCCTGGTGCCCACTCAGGGCCAGGGAAGGTGCCACACTCACCACTCCTTTCTCCACAACCTCCTTCAGTTTGGAACGAGTCATTTTGGGCTCCTGGGGAGTTTAAAACAAGACAACAGCGACCAACTCAGCCACTTCCCTTCCCTGCAGATCCTTCTCCAGCAACTCTTCACTTTCCTCCTTTTTAAATTCATTACCTTTAAAATCATTACCTTTAAAATCATTACCTTTAAAATTAATTTACCTTTTAAATCCATTTACCTTTTAAATCCATTTACCTTTTAAATCCATTTACCTTTTAAATCCATTTACNACCTCCCAAATAACTCCTCACAATTCTGTTTCACAATTTCCACTCACACACCCACCACAAGTGGCACTCCCCACCTCAAGTGGCAATGAAACCTGATTATTATAATTGTAGTAATCAATAATAATTCTAAATAATAATAAAGGAATAATAATTATAATAATAAATATAATATTAATGATAATTATAATATCTAACCCCATCTATTCTACCTCTTCTCTCCACACCCCAAGCAATTGGAACCACTGGAAAAACCCGAATTAAACAAGTTTTTTTACTCACAAATAAAGGAATATCTTCAGTCTCGCTGATGGCTGCTTTCATCATGGCCACCACGTGCTCATTTGTGATCACTTCCTACAGGAACACACCCCCCAAAACCAAAAATTTACTTCTTTATGTTCTGTTTGTTTAAAAGAAACAGACAATAAATGCAATAAATGTTAAAATAAACCACCTGGAAACAGGATGGAGAAATTCTCAGGGTGCACAACAGACTTTGTTAATTACACCCTGACAAAAATGGTTGTTCCGTGAGCAGCAATAAAATTTAGCAGGGGATAAAAACATTAATTAACTCAAGGCTTTGAGCACCCACAGGATTCCAAAACAAGGCGTTAATCCTCTGGAGAAAATACAGGATAATAAACACCAGGAAACATTTTATTCAGGAGAAACAGGGGAAGGCAGAAGATACACAGCCCAGCCTGAATTTTCTGGGTGTCTCCACACGTTTCCAGGGAAGGCAGGAGACTGTGAGGAATTCACAGCCCTCCCACAGCAAATCCTTAATTTATGGCAGAGAATCCACTGGGAAAATACCTGGGATCCCCTGGATCGGAACAACATCAGCTGCAGGAGGAGGGGGGGGGAAAAAAAGGCACCAGTTTTGATCCTGTTGGAAAATAATTCCTCTTGCTCTCCAGCCCCTGCTTTGGGACGGACTGGAATCCACCCCCACAAACTGCTGGTGCTCTGGGTCTAATTAATAATTATTTCTTTGGGCTGCTTTGAATACAATTATTTCAATAATTGCTTTAACATGCTGCACTGCCCTATCTCGCACCACCCTCCTGGTGGTTTTAATAACACCTCCTGGTGGTAAATAATTCCGATTTTTTTTGTCTGATCATTTATAAGAATAAACGACCTGTTTGATGTAATTCTTCTCAGTTTGGCACCTTCAGTCCGTCCCCCCCCCACTCACGTGCAGGATGTTCCTCACGTTGACCACAGTCAGGTTGTGCTGTTTGGCTCCGTCCTCCAAGGTTCTGTCCAGGGTATCGTCCAGTTTGATGTCACACGACAAAGGCCCCTCCTCCTCCTCCTTCTCCTCCTCTTCCTCCTGACTTCTCCCTTCTCTCTTCCTCTTCGTTGCCTTCCTCCTCCTTTTCCTCCTCTCCGTGTCCTCCCCGTCCTGCTCCTCTGAAAAAAAAATCAGCAGAAAATTCATATTCTGGCAGGAGGAGGAGTCAAAAACCAACCAACCAACCAACCTGGAATTCTGTGCCAGCTCAAGCAGCAAAACTTCCAGCCCAACTGGACCAGAAAGTCTTTGGAAGGATGGATTCAAAACCTGAGCCCCATTCCTGGGACTTGGCAACCCCACCAGAGGGATTTTTACTGATTAAACAGCTTTTTTTACACCTTTTCCCGAGAAAAAGTTGCAAAATTCCAGGCACAACACGGCAAGAACAGGCCACAGCTTCCAGGATTTCGCATTTCCCAAGTGGCACAGGGGAAAACAAGAACCCAAACTTCCTTTGCAGGTGGTTTTAGCAGCCAGGAATTGCTCCAGAAAGTTCCACCTGGACACCTGGGGTTTATTGAAGCCACTGAATTACGGAGCACAGGATGAAAAGTCCGAATAAAAACCTGCACCTCAACATCCTCCATCATGGTGTTCATGTCATATCAAGCCATAGTTTTAATGAAAATGGAACAGGAAAATAAAAGATAAAAATAAAATGAAAATAAAAGGCCTCAAATCTGAATTTTCCCCATCTTTCTGCTGGGGTCACTCACCAGCTTTGCTGCTCTTGAGTGGTTTCATGGCAGGATTCCTAGCAGGCACCTGCAGAGAGCTCCTCCCTGGGGACTCTGGCACTGCACAGGGATTTTCTGGGGGATTCGGATCTCGCTGGGAACTCACTTCCACCTCCGTGAACAGCTTGGGGATCTTCCCTGGGAACGGCGACACCAGGCTGGGTTCAGATGTGCCACAGGGATACACTGAGCAAAGCCAAGATACAAAAGCGACTGGTGACCTATTCAAATAGGTTAAATTCAATTATTTTATTGTTTTATTAAATAACTGCGCAAGTCTCAGCCCGTGGAAGGGATCCAGGTGGGCTGGACACTGCAGCAGCTCCATCCTGCTGGGAACAGATCCAGGTAAAGGGATCCCTCCCCAGCATGAGCTCAGCTTTCAGCCAAACCAGGGAGAAACGGTGACAACCCTGAGAATCCCAGGATGGGTCAGGGCGTGGGGGACCACGGTGGGTCACCGGTGCCACCTCCCTGCTCGGGCAGGGCCATCCCAGAGCTCAGGGCACACGATTGTGTCCAGAGGGTTCTGGAATATCCCCAGGGAGGAGGAGACTCCCCCCCCTCTCTGGGCAGCCTGTTCCGAGCTCGGGCACTGCCCAGGGAAGAAGTTCTTCCTCGTGTCCAGCTGGAACTTGCTGGGCATCAGTTCCTGCTCCATCCTGTGCCCCCTCCCTGCACACACGGACACCCAGGGATGGGGGCCCCTCTCAGGGTCCCCTCTGGAGGATGAACAGCCCCAGCTCCCTCAGCCTTTCCCTGGCACACAGACGCTCCTTCAGCAGCTTTGTCACCCTCCTGTGGACCAGGAGCTCCGTGTCCCTCCTGTCCTTTGTCACCCTCCTGTGGACCAGGAGCTCCGTGTCCCTCCTGTCCTTTGTCACCCTCCTGTGGACCAGGAGCTCCGTGTCCCTCCTGTCCTTTGTCACCCTCCTGTGGACCAGGAGCTCCGTGTCCCTCCTGTCCTTTGTCACCCTCCTGTGGACCAGGAGCTCCGTGTCCCTCCTGTCCTTTGTCACCCTCCTGTGGACCAGGAGCTCCGTGTCCCTCCTGTCCTTTGTCACCCTCCTGTGGACCAGGAGCTCCGTGTCCCTCCTGTCCTTTGTCACCCTCCTGTGGACCAGGAGCTCCGTGTCCCTCCTGTCCTTTGTCACCCTCCTGTGGACCAGGAGCTCCGTGTCCCTCCTGTCCTTTGTCACCCTCCTGTGGACCAGGAGCTCCGTGTCCCTCCTGTCCTTTGTCACCCTCCTGTGGACCAGGAGCTCCGTGTCCCTCCTGTCCTTTGTCACCCTCCTGTGGACCAGGAGCTCCGTGTCCCTCCTGTCCTTTGTCACCCTCCTGTGGACCAGGAGCTCCGTGTCCCTCCTGTCCTTTGTCACCCTCCTCTGGACCAGGAGCTCCGTGTCCCTCCTGTCCTTTGTCACCCTCCTCTGGACCAGGAGCTCCGTGTCCCTCCTGTCCCGAGGAGCCCAGAGGTGGACACAGCGCTCCAGATGTGCCTCCCAGGGCTGAGAAACAAGGACGCCCTGTCCCTTTTTCGCAATACCATGAATTGTTTGGGTTGTGAAACCTTAAAAATCACCTCAATCCAACTCGTGCCACGGGCAGGGACACCTCCCACTGTGCCAGGCTGCTCCAACCTGGCCTTGGGCACTTCCAAGGATGGAGATCCTCTGGGAAACCTGTGCCAGGGCCTGCCCAATGTCCCTACTCAATCTTCTCCCCACCTTGTCCATGTAAAAAGTCACTCCCCCCGTTATCACACCCCCCTTTAAGCTGTGGATGGCCACGACCAAGTCCGAAATTCTCAATTCTTTAGGCCGGAGAATTGTAAAAGCAGCAACTCCCGAGGTGCGCCGGGAGCGATCGAGTTGTGTGACCCCCCCCGCCCCAGTTCCCTCAGAACCCACAGAACCCACAGATCGGTTTTGGGTTGGAAGGGACACCTGAAAGATTATTTATTCTCAGATATCTGCCCCAACCTGGCCTCGGACACCCCCAGGGACGGCAAAACTCTGGGAAAGGGCCCCGAATCTGTAACACTTCGGAGAAAAATAAACACAGAAACATCCCCCCCCCC
>WEKX01019413.1:48782-61653 GCA_013390025.1 Pitta sordida
TCCCGTAGAAGCTCCGAAGCCCCGAGGGGAGAAGAGCCCCCGCGGCCCGGGAATCGCTGGGATTTTTTGGGGATGTTTTTTTGGGGGGGAGGAACCCCCCAGCCCTGGACAGTCCGAGCTCTGCCTCTCCCTGTCCTCCAGCACCCGCCTGACCTTCCCCCGGAGCGCCCGGCCCCGGCTCGAAGCCTTTCCTTTAAATCCTGGAGTGCCCAGGGATGGTCCTTCATCCTCCCCCATTTATCTGCTGGGCAGCAGATCCACGTCCCTCCTTTCTGGGTGCCCTGGTGTCCCCAGAGCCACCGCTGGCACCATTTGGGCACCACTGGGGCACCATTAGCAGATGGTTTTGGGGAGGTGGTTTTCGGTGATCGGGGTTAAATTGCGGCATCACCCCAGGACAAGGATCTCTGCCGAGGAGTTGGGATGAGGCGCAGGGTTGTGCCCCGTTGGGGACAGGCCGTGGTGCCATTGCAGGGGGACACCGGGCGTGGGAAGCGCAAAAGCTTCACTGAAACTGGGGTTGGGCGGCTTTACATCAGGATTTATGGAGACAGGAGTCATGGATGTATGGAATGATTACATAAAGAGGCCCGGGAAAGGGGATTGGGAGCAGCAGGGAGGGAGAAGGAATTGCTTCTCCCTCCCTTCTCCTGCTTCTCCTAATGCAAGGAGAGGTTTAGGGTGAGGCGAGACACAATAAAACCCGTTTCCTCGCGAGGCCGAGGAGCTCTTTGCCACAGAACACCCTGGGAGCCAAACTGAAGAGTTTAGATAATATTGCAGAGTTGTTACGACATTAAAGAGCTGAGATAATTTGGTGGAAGAAAGATCAAGGGGCTTCTTTGGTGACTCTTGGGTGCTGCTGCTAAAATTGTCCCATCAGAGGTGCAGGAAATGAAGGTACAAGAGCTGGTTCTGTGAGGACAAAATAGAAACAAAACCTACAAATAATAAGAATAAAAGAATAAGAGAATAAGAAAGGAGTTTCAGCATTTTGCTCAGATATAAACCAAAGCTTTTCATGGCTGAGTTGCCTCCAGTGGAGCTGTTAAACACCTCATTTCAAGGAGGGAACATTAAATGACAAACTAAAGCTGCTGGGGGTTTTTTTGTACAGTTTGTATGGGAAGAAATGCAGGGCTGGAGGGCTTTTTTTTCATTTTGCTTGCTGGCTTCCAAAAAAGAAAAGAAAATGGCTTTAAAACCAGAAATACAAAAATATGGAGAGCCTGGTTCTCCCTTCCCTAAAAGACAGCAAAACCAAAAATCCCCTTTAGTGGTTACTAAAAACCAACGTGGTGGGTTTTTATTCCTCACCATCGCCGAAGAACATAATTGGCCCAAGATCTAGAAAATATCAAATAATCCCTAAATCCAAACCCAGGATTTCCTGCCTGTTGCTTTCAACACGAGAGATTTTGTAAATAACCCTCGTCAGGACAAACCAAAAATTCCAGGGGGGCAAAGTGATATATTTTAGAAATGGTTAATAAAGGATAACTCGGCGTTAGGGCCACGTTTATTAATCCCTTCCTGTTGTGAAAACAGAATTGTGTAACGTTTTCTGAGCAGGGGCATTAAAAAAAAATAAATAAAATAAAATAAATCAAAGCTGGTGCTTCCTGCAGATGAAGGCCCCCGCGTTCCTATGGAGATGCTGGTGCTGAGGGAGCTTGGTTTGGCAAGATAAGGCAATCAAGTGTCTGAAATCCTCAGCACGTGAACCACGGGGTCAGGCACACCTTGGGAGAGTGGGAAATAATCCGTTTATAAATAGAAACGGGAGAGAAAAATAATTTGGGGGGTGGGGGGGAGGAGAGAGCTTTGAGTCACAGGATGGGAAACACAATCCTGGGTGGGTCTGGAGCAGGAGTTTGGCCCTGACTGCCTCGTGTCCCCCCCTCATTTTTTAATTATAATTATTACCTTATGTGTAATGATTTTGGGGTGGGGAGAGAGCTTTGAGGCCAGTCGCAGGATGGGAAACACAATCCTGAGTGGATCTGGAGCAGGAGTTTTGCCCTGACTGCCTTGTGTGTGTCCCCCCCTCCTCTCACAGATGTGTCCCCCGTGGTGGCAGGACTCATCGGAGCGACCGTGCTGGTGGTTTCTGTGTCAGTGACGGTCTTTGTGTGGACATGCTGTCACCAGCAGGCAGAGAAGAAGCACAAAACGCCGCCCTACAAATTCATTCACATGCTGAAAGGCATCAGCATCTACCCGGAGACCTTGAGCAACAAGAAGAAAATCAACCGGATCCGGAGAGACAAGAGCGGCGCCGCCAAGGAGGCCGGCAGGGGGAACCTCCTGGTGGATGCCGCTGAGTCTGGTTTGGTGGGCTCTGACAAGGCTCCTGACGGGCCCGGCGCAGCCCCCCAGGTCGAGCAGCTCCCCATCAAAGTGGATTACGGCGACGAACTGAGCCCGGATCAAAGCCTCACCCCGGGGGGAAGTAAAACCTCCTCGCCGTCTTCCCCGGGCGACGACGTCTTGCTGGGTGACCTGACTTTCTCGGTGGACTACAACTTCCCCAAAAAGGCGCTGGTGGTCACCATCCAGGAGGCCCACGGGCTGCCCGTGATGGACGAGCACACCCAGAGCTCCGACCCTTACATCAAGATGACGATCCTGCCGGACAAGAGGCACCGCGTCAAGACCCGCGTCCTCCGCAAGACGCTGGAGCCCGTCTTCGATGAGACCTTCACCTTCTACGGGATCCCCTACAGCCAGCTGCAGGATTTGGTGCTGCACTTCCTCGTGCTCAGCTTCGACCGCTTCTCCCGCGACGACGTCATCGGGGAGGTCGTGGTGCCCCTGGCGGGGGTGGATCCCAGCACTGGGAAGGTCCAGCTGACCAGGGACATCCTCAAAAGGAACATACAAGTAAGTCGCTTCAGTTGGTGGGGACACGAGGCTGCTTGGGTTTGGTCATGGGGTGATTTCCCGCGGGAATGGGCTGAGGGTGTGTTTAAGGAGGGATTGGATGAGGTGTTTGGTGCCGTGATTGAGATGAGGGGATGGGTTGGAGTCGATGATCTCCGTGGTCTTCTCCAACCTTGTGAATTCTGTGATTCCACCTCTTGTGATCCAGGAGCTTCTGGGCTCCCAATAAATGGGGATCATGCCAATCCATAGATGTGAAGGCTGGTTTTCCCCCAGGTCCATATTTCTGGGGGATGTGGTTGTGGTTTTAGCTGGGCAGTTCTCTGCTCTGCGCTCATGGAAATGGGATAAGGTTTGGTCACTCCTGAGGCAGAAAAAATGGTCAATTTTACAGGGGATGATGCCAAGTAAAAAAAAGGCAAATTCCCACCTCCAAACCCAAGAGCTGATGTGGGAACGGGATATAAATCTGCAAGGATAACCCTCATTCTGCTCTGATCGTTTTCTGCCCCTGTTCTTGTGATTCCCCACGTGGGAATTGTTGCTGAGAAACGGATTCCCCTCGTCCTGGAGCAGCCACGGGAATCAGCTCCCAGGAATTCCACTCGGGGTGGGTTGGATTGAGAAAAAAAAATGGTGTTTAAGATGCTTTTGTCACTTGTTGCTGTAACATCTTGGCTGGGCTCTGTAAAATCCCTCCTTATGTCCTGGAGTGGCACTATTTGGCCTTAAATGTTGTTTCTGCTGTATTTGTATTTATATTTATTTTTTTCCTAATATTATTTAGAGGATATTCATGTCTATGACCCCAAAGAATCCCAACAAAATGAAAAATATTCTGGTAATTCCTGGGCTGTTCTTCAGTTCTTGGGATGTTTTACGTTAGGATAAAACAAGTGGCTGGTTCAGGATTTTTTTATAGTTTCTTTTGACTCCTAGAACTGATAGATTAAAACTAGAGGGGTAAAAAATAGATTTAAATAAAAATAAATTTAATCAAGGATGCAGATTATTTATTACTAATCAAGAATTGATTTTGACTCGAACAACATCCTCACATCCCCACTAATCTCTCGCCTCATGTTCTATTCTCATGTATCCAAGGACCCAAAATCCAGTGGGATTTGAGCTCCTAAACCCCTCAGACCCCAAATCAAATGGGATTTGAGCTCCTAATCCCCTCAGACCCCAAATCCAGTGGGATTCAAGATCCTAAACCCCTCAGACCCCAGATTCAGTGGGATTCCAACTCCTAAACCCCTCAGACCCCAAATCCAGTGGGATTTGAGCTCATACACCACTCAAACCCAAATCCAGTGGGATTTGAGCTCCTAATCCCNTACACCACTCAAACCCAAATCCAGTGGGATTTGAGCTCCTCCACCCCTCAGACCCCACATCCAGTGGGATTTCAGCTCCTAAACCCCTCAGACCCCAAATCCAGTGGGATTCAAGATCCTAAACCCCTCAAACCCCAGATTCAGTGGAATTTGAGCTCCTAAACACCTCAGACCTCAGATCCAGTGGGATTCAAGCTCCTAACCCACTCAGACAAAAAATCCAGTGGGATTTGAGCTCCTAAACCCCTCAGACCAAAAATCCAGTGGGATTTGAGCTCCTCCACCCCTCAGACCAAAAATCCAGTGGGATTTGAGCTCCTCCACCCCTCAGACCCCAAATCCAGTGGGATTTGAGCTCCTAATCCCCTCAGACCCCAAATCCAGTGGGATTCAAGATCCTAAACCCCTCAAACCCCAAATCCAGTGGGATTCCAACTCCTAAACCCCTCAAACCCCAAATCCAGTGGGATTCAAGCTCCTCCACCCCTCAGACCCCACATCCAGTGGGATTTCAGCTCCTAATCCCCTCAGACCCCAAATCCAGTGGGATTTCAGCTCCTAAACCCCTCAGACCCCAAATCCAGTGGGATTTCAGCTCCTAAACCCCTCAGACCTCAGATCCAGTGGGATTTCAGCTCCTAATCCCCTCAGACCCCAAATCCAGTGGGATTTCAGCTCCTGATCCCCTCAGACCCCTCGAGCAGCAGATTCCCAAAAGCAGCCGCAGCTGCTCTTCCCTCAGAAGGTCCCACTGGATTCTCCCTCGTGGAAACTCAGAATTCCAGGGGAGAATTCCCGGGGAGAGGCTGTGGGGATGCTCAGAGGGGTGGGGTGAGCAGCACGGGGTGATTTCCCTTCCGCCGCTCGCTCATTTCCCAACCTCTCAGGCCTTTAAGGAACCCGAATTTAGGGAAAGGAAATTCCGGGGACCTCCAAAAAAAACCCGCCTTGTCCTGACGAAATCTTCCTGTTTCCCTCTCCCAGAAGTGCATCAGCAGAGGGGAGCTGCAGGTCTCCCTGTCCTACCAGCCCGTGGCACAGAGGATGACCGTGGTGGTGCTGAAGGCCAGGCACTTGCCAAAGATGGACATCACCGGCCTCTCAGGTAGAAGCTATTTTCTCCAGCTCGAAATACGTAGGGTTAAAAAAAAACCAAAAACACCAAAACTCCAAGTTCACCCGCAGGTTGTTTTCTTGGGAGATTTTTCTTGGTTTGCCCGCCTTTCCCCAAACTCTCCCTGAGTCCCCTCAGACCAAAAATCCGGTGGAATTCGAGCTCCTAAACCCCTCAGACCAAAAANGTTTCCGTTCCGCCGCTCGCTCCATCTCCCTGAGGCACCGGGCCCCGCAGCTCATTTCCCAACCTCTCAGGCCTTTAAGGAACCTGAATTTAGGGAAAGGAAATTCCGGGGACCTCCAAAAAAAACCCGCCTTGTCCTGACGAAATCTTCCTGTTTCCCTCTCCCAGAAGTGCATCAGCAGAGGGGAGCTGCAGGTCTCCCTGTCCTACCAGCCCGTGGCACAGAGGATGACCGTGGTGGTGCTGAAGGCCAGGCACTTGCCAAAGATGGACATCACCGGCCTCTCAGGTAGAAGCTATTTTCTCCAGCTCGAAATACGTAGGGTTAAAAAAAAACCAAAAACACCAAAACTCCAAGTTCACCCGCAGGTTGTTTTCTTGGGAGATTTTTCTTGGTTTGCCCGCCTTTCCCCAAACTCTCCCTGAGTCCCCTCAGACCAAAAATCCGGTGGAATTCGAGCTCCTAAACCCCTCAGACCAAAAATCCAGTGGAATTCGAGCTCCTAAACCCCTCGCCGACAGATGGTCGTGGGAGGTGGCCCTGCTGAGGCACAAGAGTTGCAGGGCCTGGTTTGTTTATCCCGGCAGGATTTCGGAAGGCAGCGGCTCTCCTGGCTGGATCCAGGACAGGCTGAGGCCGACGGTGTGAGGGGTGACAAGGCCGAGTGCCGGGTCCTGCCCTTGGGTCACAACAAGCCCGTGGAACCCTCCAGGCTTGGGGGCAGAAGGACTGGAAGGATGGGAAAGGACCTGGGGGTGGTGGTGACGGTGGTTGAATGTGAGCCCAGGTGTGCCCAGGTGGCACCTGGTTTGTACCAGCCGTGGTGTGGCCACGGGCCCAGGGCAGTGATTGTCCCCTGCTGGGGCACCTCAAATCCTGGGGTCAGTTCTGGGCCCCTCACAACAAGAAGGACATTGAGGGGCTGGAGAATTCCTGAGGGGGCTCATCCTGGAGAAAAGGAGGCTCAGGGGGCACCTGGTGGCTCTGGAATTCCCTGGAAGGAGGGTGGAGCTGGGGGGAGGTCGGGCTCTGCTCCCAGGGAACAAGAGGCAGGAGGAGAGGGAAGAGCCTGGGAGGGTCAGGTGGGAATTCAGGAGGAATTTCCTCCTGGAAAGGGTTGTCAGGGCCCAGGGAGGTTTGGAGTGCCCATCCCTGGAGGTGGCACTGGGTGACAAGGTGGGGATGGGGCACAGCTGGGACTGGATGGTCTTGGAAGTCTTTTCCAACCTCAGTTATTCCAGGATTCCGTGATCGCTGCCCTGAGCAGCACTTTTCCCATGGCACAGCCTTGGTTGTATTCTGAGTTGTTTGATTTTTGTTTGTTTTCTTTTCTAATTTATATTGGTTCTGCTGGTTCTGTTCTGTTCCGGCTTTCCTGTTTCACAGTCACAGATTTTCAGGCTCCTGAATCCCCTTTGCAAAATTCCCTTCAGGACTATGGGAAAATGGTTGGAATCCACTTGAGATTCAGTAACAATTTTCTCTGGCAGTAAATGTGGTCCTGGTTTCGCGGCTTTCTCCTGCAGACTAATTATTGCAGGCCCTACATTTTTACACTTTCATGAGAGAAAGCAAAGGGAAAGCTTTCCATGTGCAGGCTTCAACTCCGGTGTCAATATTTCAGGGGCTGTTCTTCCACCTGCTGAATCGTGTGAGGCCCAACACATGATCTTTATATTGTGCTTAAGTTGGATAAAAAAACAAGGTGAAAATGAGCCCGTGTCAGCTGGGCAAGGACCTTCCAGCCTCAGAACTTGTGTGACATGGAAGAAAGAAAAGCCCTCAGTGCCTGGTATCTCAATTGTAATCCTCCCCAAGTGTCTGCATAAAGAGCAGCTGAGTGAGGCTGGTGGGAGAAGGAAGGCTTTGTCCTGAACTTAATTCTTGTCCAGTTCCTGCCACTCTCAGTGTTTTCCATCTGGAAATTAAATTTGAGTTTTGACATTTTGTTGGGGGGAGCAGCACAGGGGGGGGTCGGGCTGGAGAGGAGAAGGGTTTGGGGTGACCCAGTTGTGGCCTGATGGAAAAGAAAGATGGAGAGAGGCTGTTTCCAAGGGCCTGGGGTGACAGGAGAAGAGGGGATGGTGTCACACTGACAGAGGCTTGGATGGGACAGTGGGAAGAAATTCCTCCCTGTGAGGCTGCGGCCACAGAATTGAGTCCCCAAGTTCCTGGGCTTTGCTTTTGTTTGGAATTCCTGATTTGCTGNGCTCACACTGACAGAGAGGGGGTGTAGATGGGATATTGGGAATAAATTCTTGGCTCTGAGGGTGATGAGGCCCTGACACTGGATTTCCCATCCCTGGAAGTGTCCAAGGCCAACCTGCTCTAGTGGAAGGTGTCTGTTCCCATGGCAGGGGGTGCCCCTGGATCTTTAAGGTCCCCTCCATCCCCGAGCGCTGCGTGACTCCCTCACTGCCCCCGAGCTGTGTTATGAGTCCCTCCCTCTCCCCCCTCCGCCAGCAGATCCCTACGTCAAGGTGAACGTTTACTACGGGCGCAAGCGCATCGCCAAGAAGAAGACCCACGTCAAGAAGTGCACTTTGAACCCCGTCTTCAACGAGTCCTTCATCTACGACATCCCCGCCGACCTCCTCCCCGACATCAGCATCGAGTTCCTCGTCATCGACTTCGACCGCACCACCAAGAACGAGGTGGTTGGGCGCCTCATCCTGGGCGCTCACAGCGTCACCGCCGCCGGCGCCGAGCACTGGAGGGAGGTTTGCGACAACCCCAGGAAAGCCGTGGCCAAGTGGCACAGCCTGAGCGAGTACTAAAAGCACCCTACACATCCCCCCCCTGCCCCTCGCCTAGAACAGACTTAAAACCTTGTTTTAGCTGTAGGACTAAAGTTTCGTTGGGAAGCAGCGGCTGGTTGGGTCTCTAGTGATGTGATTTTTATTCTTTTTTTTTTGCAGGGCACTAAAAGAAAAGGGAAAAAAAAATAAAATTCTGAACGAGGGTTAAATGACAAAAAAAAAAATGAAATTACCACAGATATATATACACCAGTGTAATCACGCTATTGCATGCCTAATACAAACTGAAATTAGTATAACTTGCCAATATCAAGTTGCAGGTTTTAATACGATTTATCTGTCACTATGGAAGTTGTGTTTGTGCCGAACTGTCTTTGCCGGTCATTCCCCCGAGATTGGCCTGTCTTTTATGAGGGGGCTTCTTTTCCAAAGTTTTCGGGGTTCTGCTGTTTAACCTCTATAGAGTTTCTTGTTAAGGTTTTTTTTTGGGGGGGGGTTGTTTTTTTATTTGCCTGCCCCATTGCAGTTCTGTTCCGTGCTGGTTTGGGAGTCCCAACCGCTTTTCCATGTAGAGCCGGGTTAGAATCCTGCACTGGCACAAAAGGAGGATACAGGGAAAAAAAAAAAATGGCACTGGCCCCTCCAGAGAAGAAACAATTCTGTTGGCAGGCGCTGAAATCCTTGTTGTTGGGACATTCCTGGGGAGCTGGAAGGTCACAACACCCAAGATTTGCATCTCGAAATCCAAAAAAAACAAAAATCCCATGGAAGTTACACAAACACGACCCCCCCCAGACTCTAAAAATCGGGGAAACTCTGCTTGGTTTTGGTTTTATTTCACTCTGTCTATGCATGAAGGGCCCGAGAAAGACCAAGCAGTGGTTGGTAAGGAAACTCTTCGACGTGAAACGTGAAATTCTGGGTGAGAGCTTGAGCAGAAATGGTCAGAACTCTGATTATTTCTGGAGTTTCCAGTGGAAATACGAAGAGAAGCGGGTTTGCCGAGAGGAATGCAAATAATGGATTCTGATTTTTTAAAAAAATTAAGGTAATTTACTACTGACAGGATTTCATTTTAGAGCCCTGTTGGGGAAAAAAAAACCCCACCCAAATGATGTTTTCCCCCCTTCCTGCTCCTGAAAGGAGAATTAACTGAGCGAGAAGAGAATTAACTCCCTCAGTTCCTCCGGGGGACACCAGTAAAGCAGCAGCTGCTGGGAGGGCTGGGAGCGAAGAGCGAGCTGCCAACACTTTGGCATCTCCATCCTAAGGAATTATTTTTGGAGAGCTGAGTTTTCTCCCTCCTCAGCCCTCCCTGCCAGGCAGGGGCTGTTCAGCAGCAGAACCGGGGTGGAGGCTGCGGCTTTTCTTGCTTTTATTTCCTTCATTTCTCAGCCGTGGCAGACACGAGCGTGGGCTTTGTTCCTCCTCCGTGGATCCCAGCGACTGAGGATTTCTGCCTGAGGTCAGAGTAGATTTTATCAGTGTCTTAAACCGCTTTTCTGGCTCAACCCAGAGAACAAAAGATTTCCCCCTTCCCCCTGGGAAATGGCCGTAGATCTATTCCACTCCTCGTTTTTTTTGCACTAAGCGATCGCAAGTTGCTGATATTTCAGCGACTCTCACGACTTTTTTTTTGCTCAGAACGTGCTTTCCAACACCGCCCCAAACATCTGACCAGGACTTTAAAAAAAAACCCCAAAAAAAATAAAAACCAACCCAAAAGCATCAAAATTCCCTTTTCCCCCTTCGGTGTGAAAAGCATTTGCAAGGCAAGATGGTCTTAAAAGATTCCTTTAGTTGCAAAGGAAAAGATGAAACATGCTCAGGGTAAATAGACTTTAGGGCAGGTGGGAGGAGCTCCAACACTCTTCTGGAATAATAGGGAAACTGAAGATGTGCAGAGATATATTTTTTAAAAGCATAAAAAATTAAAGACAGTAAGCGACAAGGGGGCTCACTGTAAAATCTCCCAGGTGTGGTTATTCTTCTTTACCTTGTGTCTTCTGTTGTAAAAAATGAACTTGGACAAGTGACAACTTTGTGTGGAGGAAAAAAAAACACAAAACAAAAAAAAAAAGGCAAAAAAACCTGAACTCGACCTGTGTGAAACTGCATTAATGCTATCAGCTAACCTACATTCTGTAATGCTACCTTGTATGTTGGATTTGTTAACGCACATGGAGCGTGCAAAAATAAAAATTAAATCACTTTATTCGCTGCCTGAGCCTCGTGTGACCCCCAGCAACACGGAGGGTTTGGGTCAAAAACCTGGTTTTTTTTTTCCTGGGATAATTCCCAGGGGATAAATCTCAGGAAAGAATCCTGGAAAAATGGGAATTAAATTAAAGCAAACCTGGAGAAAAGGAGGGGTTGGGGTAAATTAATTGTGGCCTGAAGGGAGACAAGAAAGAGAATATTTCCAAGGGTTTGGAACGAGAGGACAAGGGGGAACGGCTTCAAATGACAGAGGGGAGGGGTGGGATGGAAGATTGGGAAGGATTTTTGCCCTGGCACAGGTTGTTCCAGGGCTGCCCCATCCCTGGAAGTTCCAAGGTTGGAGCAGCCTGGGGTGGGGGGGGTGGAACTGGATGATCCTCGCGGTCTTTTTCCACCCCAAACCATTCCATGATTCACCCACAGCACATCCCAAAACTCCCAGTAACTCCCATGCCATTATAATTTGGTGTAATTTAACATAATCAAGGGATGGCAAGGTGAGTTTAAGTGGGGGAAAAAAGGACTTTGCTTGGGCAGAAACAAAAGTGGGTTTGTAATTCTGAGGCATTCCTGGCTCCTGAGCCAGAACAGAATCCTCCAGGAACACTTTTGTCCCTCTCCCCCTGTGCCAGACGCTCCACAGCCCCTCCCCAGGCTCCGGGATCTGCCTGCTGGGGCTGGTTTTTGTGCAGCAGCAGCAGCAGCACCCAGGACAACATTGCTGGGCACAGAGCCACGGCTTTGGAAAATGCCAAACAGGCCCCAGCCGTGTTTCCCCAGCAACAGAATCCAGGGAGTGTGGCAATGCTGCATCTCCCTCTCTGGGAGAGCTTCTCATGCAGCAAAGAACCCATTTCCTTCAGGTGTCTCCAAATGAGCCTCAGGTCTCGTCTTGAGGGAACCAGAGGGTTTAATTCTCCAGGTTGGGACTGGAAAGGGAACGTGGCCAGTGCTGGAATCATGGAATCATGGAGTGGTTTGGGTGGGAAGGGACCTGAAAGATCATCCAGTGCCACCCCCGCCCCCAGACACAGGCAGGGACACCTCCCGCTGTCCCAGGTTGCTCCGATGTGGATTTGGACACTTCCAAGGGATGGGGCAGCTCTGGGATGTCACAAGTTCCCCTGCCTGGCTCCAGAGGGCAGGGATGGATGGAATCCTGGGAATATGTGAGGGTGGGCAGGCCCTGGCACAGGGTGCCCAGAGAAGCTGTGGCTGCCCCATCCCTGGAAGTGTCCAAGGCCTGGCACAGTGGGAGGCGTCCGTGCCCATGGCAGGGGGTGGAATGAACTGATCCCCAAGGTCCCTCCCAACCCTCCGTGGTTTGTGCAGACATTCCATGGCTGCTCCATTTAACTCTGGTGTTTACCCCTCGTTTTGATGTTCTGCACCAGCATTTCCTCACTTTCACTTGTTTATCATGGCAAATAACCGCAGTTGTTGGCTGAAACTGCTCGGCCAAAGCGCAGAGCCGCCGATGATTTTCTACTCATTGTGCGAAATGCGAAAGGAAAAAACAAAACCCTCCCTTCATCCTTCTCTGCTTGACTTCTGCATCCAGCACCGCCGGCCTTTCAAAACCGGCCGGTTTCAGGTTCTTACCCCATTCAGCCGAACAGAAACAAAAGGATTTGCATTAAAAAAAAAAAAAAAAAGAAAAAAAGGGGGTGGGATGGGGGGAGAAGCGAACAGAAAGGGTTTGACAAAGCGTGAAAAGAGAAGTGGTTTTGTGGGGAGCCTGGAAGCTCAGCCCCGACTCCCTTCCCACCTTCCCTGGCTGTGCCAGTGACACCAGCGGGGATTTGGCACAGCCAGGTCCCTCCTCCTCCTCCTCATCCTCCACCTCCTTATCTCATTCCCGGCGGGATCTGCNCGGACGAGTCCACAGTTCCATGTTCTGCTTCAAGGGTACACTGAAGCCACTTGATGTTGCTAAAAACCTTTTGCAGATCTGTTCAGTTTTCATTAATTTCCAGTTTTCCAAAGCCTCCAGGGTGGGCAAAGATGCTCCTTCAGTGGAGTGGGATAAAGGAAGAACCACAACAACACCACCCCCAAGGATTCCTCGTCTCCCATGAGGAGAAATCCTTGTGGAATCAAGGGAGGGGATCCTGTGTCTCCCTCAGGTGAGATCCCACCTGGAATCCTGGATCCAGCTCTGGGGGAGCAGCACAGGAAGGACATGGAGCTGCTGGAGCCAGTGCAGAGGAGGGGAGCAGAGGGATGGAGGAAAGGCTGGAGAATTGGGAATGTTCAGCCTCAGGAGAGGAGAAGCTTTGGGGTGACCTGGGGGTGTGACCCTTCCAGGAGCTGAAGGGGCTCCAGGAAACACGGGAGAGACAATTCCCAAGGGCCTGGAGTGACAGGA
>WEKX01019415.1:0-13128 GCA_013390025.1 Pitta sordida
ACCCCTCTCATTGATCTCTTCACAGATCTCTTCACATATTGTTATAGACCTATTCAGTACTGCACTGCCTCCACATTATATATTACGTACAACCTTCCCAGGGAAATGGTCACAGCACCAAGCCTGCTGGAGTTCAAGAAGTGTTTGGACAATAGTCTCAGGGAAATTGTGTGATTCTTGAGGCTTTCCTGTTCAAGGCCGGAAGTTGGACTTTCCTGATCACAGTGAGTCCATTCCAGCTCAACATTCTGTGATTCTGTGATTACAACATATGGTTGGTTGGGATGTCTCCATTCTAGCACTTGCTCTTCAAGCAGCTGGCTTTCCACAGTGGTGTGCATTGGCACTCATTTTTTGACGTAGTTTGTGCTTTGAGCTTTTAATTTTCTTTATGGAAATTGACATGTCAGGTTTATTTAATGTTTTTGAAGTCTCCTCTCCCTGGATCTTCTGTAATTACCTGAATATGGTTTCTAGTTCTTGGTTGCTTGTGCTGCAG
Source organism: Pitta sordida (assembly GCA_013390025.1). NCBI lineage: Eukaryota > Metazoa > Chordata > Aves > Passeriformes > Pittidae > Pitta > Pitta sordida. Next base: position 500 of record WEKX01019415.1, read on the forward strand.
AGCTACCTGGGTTAAGGACTTGATTGGATAAATCTTTTTTTCTTGTGACATGTATGTGGGATGTACCACTGCAATTTCAGTTAAAGTGCAGTAGATTGCAAATTCTGTTAGCTTCAAATAGCTGAAATAATGTCTTTAGGCATTTAGGATCACCTTTTTCCCTTAGGGAATTGGACAAAGGCTTGCAGAGGTCAGTAAGTATCATGTAGGTATTACTGACAATTTTAAGTACACTTTTCCAGATATTTCTGGCAGGTATTTGACAGCTATGGCTATACCTTCTTTCATTTATCTTTGCATTACAGACTTAAAAATGCCATCACTTGTAGGCATACTCCGTTAATAAAGTCCTATTTGCATTTCTGCTGGAGTCAGTATGCACAAATGTAATTGTCAAAATGTCAGTCCTTTTGGAGAGACCAAGTTACTCTATTCAATCAAGCTAGTCTTACTACAACTATCACTAAGTGTATGAATTGATTTGGTGTTTGTTTAAATTGCTTGGATCTGATGTAGGCATTTTTGTGTCTTTGCAACTACTGGTCTGGGATTTAAGAGTCAAATTTCAGCCTTTGTTTTGCAGGATTTGTTTTTTCTCTCGGTGCAGTGAGTTCCTCCTGAGGTAGATGTGGCACACTGCATCTTCTTAAGTCTTTGCTGTCCTCAAAGCTGCTGGAATGTCACACTGCATTTTTTTGCTCTTAGTACTTTTTTGGCTTTTTTTTAACTCACCTAAGTGTTGCATGAATTTTTTGTTTCAGGTTTAGGGTCATTGAGGTTTCTGAATTTGTCTTTTAACTACGGGAACTGGGGTTGTTCAGCCTGGAGAAGAGGAGGCTCAGAGNAATCAGAAGCATGTGGTGTTTATGTAGCATTTGCAATATCAGCCTTTATTCCTCTCATAGTTGTAAATTTGTCCTTGGTTTTAGTGTTGTTCTAATGATTGTGTCCTCAATATTTTAATAGCTTTGGCTGAAATTTCATTTTTGACTTCTGTATACTGCTAAAGAAATCTTTACACCTGAATGTATTTACTGAATCCTGATGTGCTGATGCTGTTCCTCTTTGCATCTGGTGCTAGTTCAAGACTGACAATGTATTTTCCTTGTGTTGAAGTACATTAGTGCTGTATGCACAAGGTACATTTGACATTTAAGATGTACTTGAGCATAGTTTCATTTGCAGCAGTTAGTGTCTTTGGACAACAAGCAGACCTTTTCCCTTGTGGTTGCATCTCGGCATCAGAGAGATGGCTATGAAATAAAATACAGTGAATCCCCACTGCATCACAACTTCTCCATTACGACCCCACCCATTTGCGAGGCAAATTTTTCACAATTATGATTCAGCCATCTGCGACTTGAGCCGCCCGAGACATGCGCAGTTGACTCTGCTCTGCCGAGGGGCAGTGCCGCGGTGCCTGTGGGGTGGGACTCACTCCGCCCTGCGGGGAGGGGGCTCACAATGGTGGCACTGTGTGCCCATCCCTGAATGGGAAAACTGCCTCACAGAAGTGGGGCAAGCTGTGTGCAATCACAAATTGTGATTGTGCCCGCGCTAGCAGCCCTGCGCGCACGGCGGCTCGGGGCAGCTCAGGGTGTGCGGCGGCTGGCAGCTCAGGGCACACAGCGGCTCGGGCATGCGGTGGCGGTGAGTGCGCGGTTTACTGCAGCTGGCAGTGGCATTTAGAGCCCTGCGACACCCTGACCCTGTCCCTGACCCGCTCCTGTGTGCTCCACTGAGACCCAGCGCAGCACCACCACAAGACATGCCATTCCTTATTACTCAAAGCCGGGTCAAAGCCCGGGCAGCGCTGCCTCTACTGGGACTAGTGGATGTTAAAGGGAAAGAACCTTTAGTACCGAAGCCCCTGCCCCGCCATAAGCACACGGGGTGTCGCAATGTTGCAATGTTAAGGTTTTTCCAGGCTCCAAGAATGCCGACCAGAGCTCAGGGACGGGGAGGCGGGGCGACGCAGGGTCCTTGGTGCCAGCGCGAGCACCGGGGCTGGGCCAGGGGGCTGGGGAGCAGCGGCATGAGGTTTGGTCTGCGGACACACATGGTCTCAGCAGCCCCTCAGAAATGGTTTCCTTTGCTCCCCCCAGCTTGCAGAGCCCAAGGGGAGAAGCAGAAAATTGTCCGCACCGCTCCAGAGTTCCGGGGGGTGGAGCAATGGGCGTGGCCTGCATGCATATAAATGACCTGCACTTCTTTGCGAGTTTAGCGTTTCGCGACGCCTTTGGCATGTCCCTTTCCTCATGATGGAGGGGGTATAACTGTATCAATTTTGTTGTATTCTATCCTAGCTTGTATTTTTAGAATTCTTAATTCTTCATGGAATTCACAGGGGCGGGAATAACTTTTGCATGGCAGCCTGTACTGTAATGTTGACTTTACTGAATATTTTCTGGAAACAATCTTATGAACTGTGTACTGGTTGTCCTCATAAGATGCTCCTAAGGGAATCATTTTTGTGGCTGGGAAAAGGAATAGTCCAGATTTGCAACTGCTTCTGCTACAGATAGATGCTAGGGTTTCCTTAGTCCATTTGCAGCTATATGCCATCATTTGTGAGGAACAGGTCAGGCCATGGGCCTCGCAAAAAGCCAAACCCTCAAAGAAGTGCAGGTCATTAATATGCATGCAGGCCGCGCCCATTGCCCCACCCCCCGGTGCTCGGGAGCGCTGGGAACACTTTTCTGCTTCTCCCCTCGGACTGTCCATACAGGGGAGCAAAGGGAACAGTTTCTGAGCCCCCTCTGACAACCCCGCACTGCTGCTCCCAAGAATCTGTTGTCTCTTCTGGACTGCTGCGACCGCGCTCCCACAGCCCAAACCCCGCACTGCTGCTCCCCCACCCCAACCCCGGTGTGCGTGCCCAAGTTGTCCCAGCATGGCATCTCGGCTCGCTGGGGCTGCCACGGGGCTGGGGCTGCCAGCCCGCCAGGCTGCCGCAGGGCTCTAAACGTCAGGCTGAGCCAGAGAAACTGTGTGAGTGCCTGCGAGCTGCGAGCGAGCAGTGCTTGTGTGCGTGTGTCTGTGTTATTGTTTCCCTGGCTACAGGCAGGGAAGGGAACTGCCCCAGGAAAGTGGGGCTGGCCAAGGCATGTCAGTGGGACATGCTCGCTCCGCTGCCGCAGCCGAGACGCAGGGCTGGGACGTGGGGCCGGAACGTGGCTGGCATGAGCACAGGGGCTGGGGAGGGGGCAAGGTGGGGGGAGCAGCGGCGTGATGTTTGCGCTGCCAATGGCAGATGCATAAGTGATAGTGTGGCTGAAGAGAAGTCTAGGGATTCTCGGGGGGTTGCCTGAGGCACACAGGGCATGGAAACGCTTCCCTTTCCTCCCCTGTGCTGCAAGAGCCCGTGAGGAGGAGCTGAAGAGGCTCCCCAGTGCTCCTGATTGACTGGGGGTGGAGCGATGGGCGTGGCCTGCATACATATTAATGACCTGCACGTATTTGCGAGTTTGACATTTTGAAAGACCTTTGACATGACCCGCTTCTAGCAAATGAGGGAGTATAACTGTATTATCCAGTGTTTCAGTTTTAATACTGATTATGATGTAGACCTCTATCATATTTTTTTCTAGTGAGCCATCCCAATGGCTACATGGTTTGTTGTGTAATTTCATCCCAGTAGAGGTCCCAGTTTGGTTCACTCTGGAGTGACTGGTGCTCTGTAGATAAGAGAGTCCTGCCCTCAGTCCTGAAGGACATTTATGTAAGTTGCCATTTGGCATAGGTCACTACAAAATGGCATTGTGGTTGAAGTATGAACTTCTGCAGATTTCTGATGTTCTGAAAGTGTGTATCAATAAAAGGCACATATGAATAAATAGGAAGAATGCAAATTGCCGGCCAGCTGAAAGCGGTCGTGTCCCTTCTTCATCCAAATGAGCTGCTTGACAGTAGTTCTTGTGAGCTGTCCTATTTTCAGTGCCTGGTTAAATCCCTTCCTGCATTGTGTCCTTGTGGAGACAAGGGCATAGAGCTGATTTAGCTGAGTGGTCAGTGATGTTCTTTTGATTATTCACCTAGAATAGTCAAATTGCTGTTGCTGCTGTTTGGAAATCTGTGGGTTGTAGTTTAATGTTTTATACATTATTTTACTGCTTTTCTTCTCTCTTCATCTATATACCTTACAGTCTTTCTCAATTTAACCTATACCAATATTTGTTTCACATACAAGCTTTCACTGCATTGTACCAGCACAATCTGCCCTTCATTCCAGTCCCTCCTCACTGTTTACCTTCACTTACTGCATCCAATTTGTATGCTTAATTTAGACTGGAGACCCTTTGAGAATGGCAGTATGCATTTATAAAATAATATCATTGGATAACTCTTGTGTTCTTTTCTTTCTTAAAGCATGCTTTGCATTTCCAAGGTTACAAAAAAACCCCAATACAACCCAACAAAAAAAGGAAAAATAAAGGCCCAGATCTCTGCAGATTTCTTAAATTATAGATGCAGACTTAAATAGTTTAAAAAACATTGTTTGCCTTGTGAATGTCACCTCTGGCTGAAATATTATTTTATAAATTAAATGTGCTGGGATTTCAGAAACATGGAATTGGCCAGATGTACCAAATCAATACTTTCAGAAAACTGGTAAAAATATATGTGTAAAGAATACTGCATGTTGATGACATAGCATTTATTCTTATTAAAATAAATTGGATATTTCAAAGATGAGAATTCAGTTAAAGTTATTGACATCTTCAGACATACTTAGGGAAGAAAAATAGTGGTAGAATGACTAAGACTGCTATTGTGGAGAATTTGAATGAATTTAATACTTACTTCAATCATTGACTTTCACCCAGCACGAAGAATGACGTTAGTACTTCCAAGATTTTGTTACAAAATGTTGGATGCACTGCAGCCCCTTCGACAGTGGCAAACTGTCCCAACCCATGCAGCAGTTGCTCCCATTGTGAAGTGCCAGGGTACCCATGGTTCCTCCCTGCTCAGCAGTGACCCCATTCTCCAAGCCTCCCCCAGGGTCCTGCTCTGGAGTGACACGGTGCCACCGATATGTTTGAACACAAGAGACATACACCAGCAACCGGAAACCCCAATAAAACCCAGCACAGACATGGCAGGGAAAGGACAGTAGCAGAAGCCTCCGTGCTCATGTGGCTCCACAGTAGGGGTGGGCGCCGGCTTCAAGGTTTCTGGCCGTGCTGGCTGCTGCAGGGTTTCTGTACTTGGAAATGCAGCTCCCTTCTGGGAGCTGGGATTCTGTGGCCAGGAAGCGGCAAAAGGCATTTCCTCCACTTTAATGATGCGCTACAGAGCGAACTTTGCTCCCAGGACCGCCCTCCACACCTTATTAACAGAGGGGACGTGGCTGTGGGTGTGGCCTAATTGAATACTCACGGGTTTGCTATCTTCATGGATTCCAGGACTTGTGGGGACCTGTGCAGACCTGACGCCCCGCGAGTTCTGGGAGATGATTGTATTCAAAAAGTCATGGCAGTCAGATGAAGTCCCTGGTGACTGGAAAATGTGAAATATTACATCCATTAAAAAAAAAATATAGACATGAGGGCTCTGGGAACTACTGACCTGTCAGCCTCAGCTCTGTACCTGGGAGGATCATGGAACAGATCCTCCTAAAAGCTCTGCAGAGGCACACAGAGCACATAGTGGTGATTTGAGATAGCTGGCTTACCAAGTGCAAGTCTTGCCTGACCCACCTAGTGGCCAGTCAAGGGAGGCGATTCTGCCCCTTTACTCCAAGCTTGTGAGACCCCAGCAGCAGCGTTCTTAGTTCAGTTCTGGAGCCCTCAGCACAGGGAAGACATGAATCTGTTGGAGCATGTCCAGAGGAGGGACACAGAAGTACTGATAAGGATGGAATGCCTCTCTTGTAAGGAAAGGACTGAGAGTTGGGCTTGTTCAGGCCAAAGAAGGGAAGATTCTGCCAAGACCTTACTGTGGCCCTTCAGCATGAAAACCTTCTAGCAGTGCTGGTAGTGACAGGACAAGAGGTAATGGTTTTAAACTAAAAAAGGGTGGATTTAGACAAGATATAAGGAAGACAGTTTTTACAATGAGGGTGGTGAAATACTGGAACAATTTACCCAGAGGTATGGTGGATGCCTCATCCCTGAAAACATTCAAGGTCAGGCTNCCCTCCACACCTTATTAACAGAGGGGACGTGGCTGTGGGTGTGGCCTAATTGAATACTCACGGGTTTGCTATCTTCATGGATTCCAGGACTTGTGGGGACCTGTGCAGACCTGACGCCCCGCGAGTTCTGGGAGATGATTGTATTCAAAAAGTCATGGCAGTCAGATGAAGTCCCTGGTGACTGGAAAATGTGAAATATTACATCCATTAAAAAAAAAATATAGACATGAGGGCTCTGGGAACTACTGACCTGTCAGCCTCAGCTCTGTACCTGGGAGGATCATGGAACAGATCCTCCTAAAAGCTCTGCAGAGGCACACAGAGCACATAGTGGTGATTTGAGATAGCTGGCTTACCAAGTGCAAGTCTTGCCTGACCCACCTAGTGGCCAGTCAAGGGAGGCGATTCTGCCCCTTTACTCCAAGCTTGTGAGACCCCAGCAGCAGCGTTCTTAGTTCAGTTCTGGAGCCCTCAGCACAGGGAAGACATGAATCTGTTGGAGCATGTCCAGAGGAGGGACACAGAAGTACTGATAAGGATGGAATGCCTCTCTTGTAAGGAAAGGACTGAGAGTTGGGCTTGTTCAGGCCAAAGAAGGGAAGATTCTGCCAAGACCTTACTGTGGCCCTTCAGCATGAAAACCTTCTAGCAGTGCTGGTAGTGACAGGACAAGAGGTAATGGTTTTAAACTAAAAAAGGGTGGATTTAGACAAGATATAAGGAAGACAGTTTTTACAATGAGGGTGGTGAAATACTGGAACAATTTACCCAGAGGTATGGTGGATGCCTCATCCCTGAAAACATTCAAGGCCAGGCTGGACAGTGCTCTCATCAACCTGATCTAGTGGAGGATGTCTCTGCACTTTGCAGGAGGTTTGGACTAGATGTCCTTTAGAAGTCCATTTCAACCCAAACTATTCTATGATAATCTCTATACTGACAGAAAACCAGGCTTTTTACCTGCATCCAAAATATACGCTACCTTTTTAAGACATCTGGAAAACATCTGGAGATTAATATGAATGGGATAAAAAGGCATGGAGATATTGTGTCTAAAAAATGACAAAGGAATTATGTCAAAACCGCTGTATTCCTAAAATTCCTAATACCACTTTGTGCCTGAGTATTGCAATATGCTTGTGGAGCATGTGGATATTGTAAATAGATTATATAATTGCATAATGTCGGAGTAGAAGTTTAGGGAGGGAAATCCAAGATGAAGAGGAAGTCGCATGAAGGGCTATAACCAACGAGAGCAGGACTGCCCTGTGGGTGTCCCTGGGTGCCTGCAGCTGGAGTGCAGCTATGCTTCTCGCAACTATTTTGTCAGCTTTCCTTCTTTTCTGCTAAATTTGCAAATTAAGAGCTTCACACCTTTCATCCCTGGACCTAGCTTTTTCGGGGAGAGAGGTCCCAGACTTCCAGGCTGACCTAGAAATGCTTTATGAGCATTATGTATGTGTATGTTTTTCGTCGTGTTTGAGGAAAGGCTGAGCAGAGACCCTCGACGTGCGCTGGAGACCTCGTGTGCTTGCTGTGCGGTACTGCACAGTTTCTGAGAAGGCTTGGAAAGCTTATTTGGGTAAAAGTGCAAAAAACACCCTGAGATAATCACTTAATTGTGGGGGAATGTGTTTCTTTTTTTTTTTTTTTTCCTTGGTTTGTCTCTTTTTTAGTTTGTTTATATGTTTTTTCTTTCTTTTCCCTAGAGGTGCGGCTGGAAACCCTTCAATTTTTTAAGTTACAATTTTGTAAAGAAAATTGAATCTACTCCTCAGGTAGGACCAAGACTAGAAAAGGCAGCTGTATTTTAGAAAATGGTATGGGATCCACACCTGGTAACTAAATGTATATCAAAGGAGTATGTTTAGAGTAAATTTCAGAGATGTTGAAATTGCAGAAGATTTTTTTGTTTGTTTGTTTTTTCATTGTACTTGGTTGTTCAGGGTTTTGGATATTTTTATTTCACTTTTTTAGTAGGTGGTGATTTAAAAAAACTGATTATTTTTTTAAGTATAGAGTTCTTGGAAATGGTTAACATGTCCAAGGAGAATGGAAGAGTTGAGAATATGGTGCTCTAAACTGTCCAATCCTACTTAAACTGTTTTAAATAATCAAACTTCAGCATCTCTATTATTCCATTTTGAGTAGTCTGCCTTCAACCCCAAGTTCTGGGAGCACACGCATCCTGTTTACATTTGGAGGTTCTTACTCTGAAGGTGAAGCCTATGATGTGAGAATAGTAAGTGAAATTTCTCTGTTCAGGAAGCTCTATGTATGTGTCCAAACCGCATTGCATCAAAAACATACTCCTATCACAGTAAAACATGGTCAGTAAGTCATCTCTAGAACTGAGGTCTCATTTTTAGAATGAAATATTTGTCTCTCTAAACTTATTTCAGTTATATTGACTTCCCATTATAACTTTATTAATGTGCAACTTTTGTTGTTTGAACGTTTCAACTTTTTGGTCACAGTCGGGATCTATGTCTGGTGTTGTTATTGTACCAGTATTAAAAGGCAACTTAAAAATGAGACAGTAACTGAAGACAAGAGTGTGAAGAAAAATAGTTGTTTGTTTTTGTTTTTTTAATCCTGGTTTCCTGCATGGATTTTTTTTTTTTACATTTGAAGGCCTATAACCTTTGTCCTATAGTTTTCTATACATAGTAAAACTAACTACACATCCCAGGTAAGCTGTCATATTTCAAAGAGATGGAAGCTGTATGTGAGTACAATATTATAGAGAAATTTTTTTTATTCAGGAATGAAGAACAGTATCTTAAGCACATCATTAGAGTTATCAAAATATATGGATTTTCTTCAGTAATGACTAAATCCTTGGGGGACCACTTGCCTTCTGCAAAACATGCTGTTAAGAAGCATGTTTCAAGCTGCTTTATTATAATATCAGAACTGGGAAGCCAAAGTCTGGGAACTGGAGCCTTTTTGGAAAAAACATGACCAAATGCTGTGAGCCTTATGCAGAAAAAACCAAATCATGCAAGCTGACAGCAGATGATTATTTTGAACTCATCTATCGGTAACAAGTGTGCCACTGAAAGTTTCTTTGTGGTCAGCAGGACATCTTGGATGGAAACTGGTATGAAGACACTTGGCAAACAGGCCAACTGGTATTCTATTTGACTACTTGGTTATTGGAAGAAAAACTTAATTTGCAAATATATTTCTGTAATGGATTTTTTTGTACTCGTTTTATTGTAGAAGCTTATAACATTGGTCAAGCATTGCTTCCCCTGGGTGAAGCCGTGTTGGCTACCCCTTTAATATTCTTCTCTTTCATATGCCTGGAAATGGTTTCCAAGATTAGCTGCTTCAGCACCTTCCCAGAGGCTAAGGTGGGGCTGACTGGACTGCAGTTTCCTGGGTCCTCATCCTTGAAGACGGGAGGGATATTTGCTTTCCTCCAGTCTTTTAGTACTTTTCCCAGTTGCTAAGATTAATCAAAGATTATAAAAAGTGGCTTGTGATGATATTTGCCTGCTCCTTCAGCACATGTGGGTGCATCCCATCAGGGCCCTTGGAATTATATAAATCCAAGTTACTTAAGTATTCCCTGACCTGATCCTATTTTACCATGGTGCATACTCCTTGCTAGAGATTTTCCCCCTGATCTCTAGGAACAGGGGTTCCTGAAGACCAGACTTGCTAGAATAGGCTGAGGTGTAGAAGGCATTTTGGTACACCAGCCGTTTGCAATGCCCGAGGCCACTAGGGACCCTGCTTCATTCAGCAGTGGGCCCACATTTACAGGTAAGTGCATGTATAATCAAGCTCCTAAAAATGTCAATGGGCAACATTTTTTGAGAATTCACCGATGAAATAATTTACTTTATTAAGATAAAGACCTTGCTAGAAGCACTGTGTATTGGCAAAGCTCTCTTTTCTGTAACTGTATTAATATAAGGGCCTTATTACAAGAGAAACTGTATCTTCTGTTTCACAATCTGTTTCATTATAATCATGCTCTACATACTGTTATTGCTGTTGGGGATAGATCCAGCTGGTACTTATCTCAACAGATTCATTGTATATTAGGGAGCTCCATGTACTTGTATCCTATTGACTACACTTGACTATAACCTATATTAGGGATAGAAAAATATAGTCTTTTAGTGGGAAGATACCCACCAAAATGAAAGAAGTTTAAAGAAAATGAGGTGATTTTGGGGGTTTCCTTCCTCCCTCCACCTTCCCCTCCCCCCTCCCCCCTTTCTTATTTGGGGTTTTCTCCTAATTGATATTCTTAGGATTTATTAAGGAATTTTATCATCATATGTTTTCTTTGAATTGTGAACTGGTAATTTTTCAGACATATATTTAAGGAATAGATTCGTGGAATAATATCAGCCAGGTTTCAAGTGTGTCTTTACACGTACACTTTGTGATGTATACATGGAAGCTGAAAATGTTTGCAGTTGCAAAACTGTCACATGTAGGTTTAAAAAACAGTTATGTTTCAAAGTAATACGTATTTATTAGCAGATTCATTCACAAGCATGAGAAAGCTTCTGCCTTCAATATCTTTCCTGTAGTCATTATCTTAATGTTGTGTAGTCTAATAATAAATTTTCAACCTTAAAATATGAGGGTATTAAAAAGCTGAATAGAAATTAGTCTATTTTAGGAAGAAAGGACTTCTCAGATGACAATTTTCACACACGCAAAATAGGATTTAAGGAAGTGCTCCCTTTCTACAAAATTGATAGATATTTTAATGGAAAACATTTGAGTCTGAGTTTCTTTTTCATTAGAAAAATTGTTTTTTTCTGCTTGTTCATTTCGGTGTGCCTCTTCCTTCCTCCTCCCTTTCAGATTCCCAGTGTTACTTAAGCCAATCCAACCATAAGCTTCCTTTGAAATAGGCAGCCCCATTTTGGGCAAGCTGTTCTCACTTTGTGTTAGCACAGACATTTGATATGCCAGATACAGAAACTGATACGACTGGAAACAACTTCAGGGAAAAAAAAAAGGTGTAGCTGGATCAGTTTCCCATAGCGAGTGGTGACATAGAAGGAGAAAAAGCAACATGTGGCCAGGAAGGGGAGTGATGAAGAGCAGAATGATCCCAGTGTGGCAGCTGCAGCCTTTACTCACCCTGTAATTTCCTATCACCCTAGCTTCTCTTATCTTTGTGTGGTGCTGGCTGACTCATTGGTGTATGGAAATCACAGAAAATGTGCAGCACTTGACTGATTCTGCCACCTCATGCAGTTTTCTGCCCTGTCCCCTAGGCCAGGCAGGCAGTGCAGTCAGGCGTGCTGGAGAATGTAGGAGTTCTGCCTGTATTATGGTATCCTTGCTTTCCAGTTCTGTAAAATGCTGCTTTAGGTGACAGCACACTCTCATTGCAGCTGAATTAATTTACTACAATAGCTTTTTCTAGAAATGATGTGATACTGCAAGTGAAGCCTCAAAGAAGAGTGACAGAGGGAGAAGATAAATTGGTGCTGTATTAAACATGTTAACTTTCTCCATGTAGACACTAGATGCAAATGCAGGTGATATGTGATAACATTATTCTAACTACTTTCCTTGTATTTCATCTGTGATCTTTACTTGTATTTTACTTAAATTGCCTGAGTGTACATCTGACGATATGTGTGTACTCTGTGCATGTATTTAGTGAGACAGCCTCAGCGTATTTGTGATTCCATCTATGGTACTTGTAGGCATAAACTGACATTATTATCTTGCTTTCAGCAGAGAGGAGTTCCTGATACCGCTTACATAAGAAATCTGAAGAGGATGAGCAAATGACTGATAAAAGTGACTCTCAACTCATTAAAATAAGATACAATACCAACACAGGTTTTGTGATGAAAACACATAATGCTAAATTTAATTAAACTACCTTAACCCCCAACCCCCCAAACTCCAAACCAACAAAAAACCAAAACAACAAAACCCCTCAACAGCCTCAAAATCCAGTGATTCCTTGGCCTATTAAAAAAATAAATTCTAAATAAGTTTGCAATCAGTGTATTAAAATGATCAAGTTAATTTCTAACAGGAGAAATATATTGGAAAATTCTCCTGTTTTCTCCCTTGATTTAGAGATACTAAAGCATGCTGTTTGGAGAGTTTAAAAATTTCTTTGGACTCTGAACAGCACAATTCAGTTCTCAGCTTCAGGTAGCTGGTTTTATATTGGTTCACTTCACTTGACTTTCTCAGAAGTTAAGATCTAAACCCTGGTTTCCAAGGAAGTAAAAAAATGCAGTCAATCTTAACGTTCAATATCATGTCAAAACCCCAAGGTTTTCTCCATGCATCGATAAGAAGAAATACAAGGAAATGTAATCAGAGCAAATGTGTGTCACAGAATCACAGAATACTATGAGTTTTTCACAGAGAGAGTGATCGCTCATTGGAATGGACTGCCCAGGGAGGTGGTGGAGTCGCCGTCCCTGGAGGTGTTTAAGAGAAGACTGGATGAGGAGCTTAGTAACATGGACTAAGTGGGGGG
>WEKX01019415.1:13387-40157 GCA_013390025.1 Pitta sordida
GTGAAGAACCCGGCACTTAGTCTTGTTAAACCTCATACTGTTGGAGCCTGCCCATCTCTCCAGCCTGTCAAGGTCCCTCTGGAGCGCCTTCCTACCCTCCGGCAGTTCAACATTTGCCCCCTGCTTAGTATCATCGGCAAAGTTGCTGCTGATGAATTGAATTCCCTCGTCCATGTCATCGATAAAGATGTTGAACAGTACTGGGCCCAACACTGACCCCTGTGGGACTCTGCTGGTGACTGGCCACCAGTCCGATGTTGCACCATTCACCACCACCCTCTGAGCTCGCCCTTCCAACCAGTTTGTAACCTGTGGGTCCCTTCTGGCTCGGAGTGGCCTGTGCGCCTGTGAGGGAACTAGGTCTGAAAATTTTATTTGGAAACGGTTCTGGCCCATTTTTTTCTATTGGTCTTGCTATCCCAAGGAGGAGAGACTGGAGCTTTTAGAATTTGAAGCATAATCGCTCGCCACAGGAATGTGATGCTGATTTACAGAGCTGGCTTATTTTTGTTTCCGTTTCTCTAAGGTTTTTGTAATTTCCTTCTCTGAGGCTGCTGTTTTCGCTCGGCAGCCGCTGTGTCCCTGCGTATTGCAGTGACCCGATGTCCCACAGCACTGGAACTGTGGAGCAGCTGTTACAGAGAGACAGGGCAACACGTGAGACATTCACAAGCAGAGGGCGCTACGATCCAAGGAGAGCTCAAGACTGTGTGCGCAAGGAGTGAGCTGTTTTAGAGATTACTACTTATGCAAACTAACTTTTTCCTCTTTCTGTAAGCCTCCAAATGTACAATCTCTAGAGAAATCACATATTAAAAAGCTTACAGCTGTAAATTGCTCTAGAGAACATGGAGCATATGGTACAGTGGCCAGTACATTACCTAGTTACTTTTGCACTTAATTAAAAAGAAAACAAACACAAAACCCAAACACCCAATCTTGTATAATTTTGAACAATTTTTGACCTATATTGTCTAGTAGGGTAATAATATTATAGGCTTACGGACTCACATCCTACATAGTGGTGGTTTCTATGTATGGTGCAGTTTTACTACAAAACACTGATATAGCTAAACTCCAAATAGTTAGCCAGAGAGATAAGTTGTTAAATATTAACATTATTGTTTACACAGTAAGTGTCTGTGTCTGATCCCCATTCAGACAGTTGATTCAAGACCCAGTTTTCTATGATGTAAGATTAGGCCTCTTTTAGACACTCACATTCAGGATCTCTGTACGGAAGATCTCTCATTCTTGGAGCTAAATTTCAGTTGCGCATCAGTATTTTTTGGAGGTGCCACAGAGTATCCCATCTGTTCTCTGAAAGGGCATGGATAGTTATCTGGCACTGCCGTTAGCATGTGTATGCTATCCTTGGAAATGAGCTAGGGACAACTAAACAGTTCTAAAATTTTTTTCCATCCAAAATAGCTGCCTCAAATACTGGCTCTTCTGTGACATGAAGCTACTTTTCTTTTTGTAGTCTTTTCTGAAATTCTTCATAATAGCCAAGAAATATTTTCTGACTGTTTCTTTGTTATGCCTGATATTCTTAATCAAATTTTCATTTTAGAATACCAAAATACTGAATGCTGTATCAGCTGATGCTTGTTGCTATGATATTGCAACACCACAAGTTCTGTTATTTCCACAACCTTTACAGCATAAGTGTGTCCAAGGTGACCTAGAAGCCCCTGATAACTGAGCTAAATTATTGATTTGAGCAGCTCGGGCCTTGCTGTGTTAGAAGGAATGATTGATTGCAATGTTTCTCTTCCCTGCATATGTAGACTATTAATATAGGGATATATTTTCCTGAGTTGTGCAAGCATAACATTCTGTTGGAAAATGTATTTACAATGAAAATGGTGTAAGTATCTTTAACCTGTCATGAATCAGCACTGACTGGCAATGATTTAACTTGGATTTCCCTTTTGAAAAAGAGTCTCTAGTGTGGAACTGCTAAATGTTTATTATCTAGTATTTATTGTGTGGCAGCATCCAAAAAATCCAGTTCAAAAAGTCTTTGTAGCTTGAATAGTTATGAAAACGTCTACACAAAAAGACAATGCCTGGCTGAAAAGGTATTCAATATTATGATCTGGATTTAAAAAAACCTTAATGGTCAGAAGCACAAATGCATCTGAATAGGAGGGAGTTCTGTCTTCAAGGATTGAGCTGATGTCAGTGTGCTAGTGCATACTGGTGTGTGCTTTTTAAGTCAATTAGCTGACTATCCTAACCTACTGTAATTCACTTCAGGTTCTGAAGCAGTCACAAAGTTAGTGAAATGGATTCCTCTTATGTGAAACACTGGCAGCAATGCTCCAGGAACCATGTAATATTCTCTAGGCCCAGATGTGTGTTTTTTTCAAAAGGAAAAGTCCAAAATGAATAAACAACTCTAATCGTCTTTGGTGTAGATGTCAGATCCTCAGTACCAAGTACTTTTCATTATAAATTTGCACCTGTTTTTCTGCAGTGCCTCCTGGTGGTCTACAGTGTCATGCTGCCACATGCTGTTGTCCTCTGTAGGTAAGCTGTAACTACACAGAACGTTGTCATGGCTGACAGAGAATTACAGCAGTGTATGGTAAGATGTGAACTAACCTGAAACTAGTTTTTCATAAGTAGCCTGAAGCTTGAAGTTGGACTGAAAAGGCTGTAGGAGAGGTGACAGTTTTCAAATACTGTTTTCTAATTCACCTGTGCCTCACTGTCCCAGATGAAAGCAGTGTTACGAATTCAAAGTAGTGTATTCATGTTGGACAGAACTTTTCCCAGAGGAACTCACATCAGAAAAAAGAAGCTTATATATAATTGAAATAGAGCCTACAAGGAAAAAAGATGTCTTCATCCTGAGCTAGAGCAATATATTTTCAGCAATATGTCTGCAGTTAACTGCCCTCTGCTCTTTCCACAAACAAATTAGTCATTGATTTTTTTGAGGGATAGATCTTCTGTTTACATTCAACATTAAACTATGGATGTTTCAACCCTAAATGTTTTTTTACTGGATGCAAGCAAATTGATTTGCATATGAATGATGTTCTGTGGCACAATTACAATATATTAATAGTTTCTTCTGTGTTACTAGTAACAATGTCATTAGTGTAATAGGAAATTGTAGTTAGGACTGAAGGCATATACCTTACCGCAGGTTTAGTTGTCATGAATAATGATCATCCGAGAGATGTGTCACACACTTTTTATTAAAGTTTAATCTTGTATCAAAAAATAACTAATACTGTCATACCTCCAGATTCGCAAGATTTGGGTCTTGCGAGAGTCCTGTGGAATATGAAATCCACAAATTCATGTCGGACATTAATATGGCAAATTATTGCCATAAATATGGCAACTTTGCAACACTGCAACATCCCAGAGCCTCTTATGGCAATGGGGAGCATAGGAGTAGGAGTTTTTTCCCTTTAACTGCAGCAGCTACCACAGGCAGGAATGCTTTGCCTGAGGCTATGCATATGCGCTGGCAAGTCCAGGCTGGCTGCCGTGGACAGAACAGCTGGAACAGGGCCCACACGGTGCCATGTGTTACACTTTAAAACTTCCTCATTCCTGGCAGGGGTGGGCAGCTGGCCGGGGCCAGCTGCTGTGGCTGTGTGGGACCATGCCATCCCATGGAACTATACACCGCTCTGTGAGTCAGTGAATAAGGATTTTGGAAAAAATTTCCATGGATCGCTGAGGCCACGACTATGACAGCGTGAATTACTGATGTATGACTGTATTAGGGAGACTTCATGGTCTTGCATTGTAAATTTTCTGCTCACAAGATTACCAAATAGAAGATGACTATTATTTTTGTTTCTTCTTGGCTAATAGTCTTTAATTACATAAAATAATGATATTAAGGACGTATATCTCTACAGTATGGTANCCCTTTAACTGCAGCAGCTACCACAGGCAGGAATGCTTTGCCTGAGGCTATGCATATGCGCTGGCAAGTCCAGGCTGGCTGCCGTGGACAGAACAGCTGGAACAGGGCCCACACGGTGCCATGTGTTACACTTTAAAACTTCCTCATTCCTGGCAGGGGTGGGCAGCTGGCCGGGGCCAGCTGCTGTGGCTGTGTGGGACCATGCCATCCCATGGAACTATACACCGCTCTGTGAGTCAGTGAATAAGGATTTTGGAAAAAATTTCCATGGATCGCTGAGGCCACGACTATGACAGCGTGAATTACTGATGTATGACTGTATTAGGGAGACTTCATGGTCTTGCATTGTAAATTTTCTGCTCACAAGATTACCAAATAGAAGATGACTATTATTTTTGTTTCTTCTTGGCTAATAGTCTTTAATTACATAAAATAATGATATTAAGGACGTATATCTCTACAGTATGGTAAGGTTTTCTGCAGTGTTTCAGTATAGTGTACAATACTTATTTCCACAGATTCCTAAAATGGAACATTGACATGAAATCATTCTAGAAAAATAAGAATTAAGGCTTACAAGATTTGTTGCTCTTGAATTCTTTTATAACAGTAGAAATGAGATCAGATGTTAGATATCTGTATTTGCTTTGAAAACTAGCTCTCCTACATTAAAAAGAAGACAGGGAGCAGCAGTACTCTGTTGGTATGTGGGTAGGCAAGACACTGTACATAAATGCTGATGCTATTCCGTGGTCCCTGGACCTCCCTGGGACACACAGTCATTCTCAAACTTTCAGTGCTCGCAAAATCATGAGAGACCAGCCATATGCATTTGAGCTCTTTTACATAATATGAAAATACAGTAGTGATAGGGACTGTTTCCTGTATGTGCCACTAATGAGACTGGTCGTGTAGAGCAGACTGTACTATATGGACATGTTCATGAAGAATTCTTTTAAGTGTCCAGCAGCATCACCTCAAGCATCCTTAATCTGTGATTTTTGTTCCACCATTAAGTTCCATGATTCCCCTCCTCTTCAGTATGCATCCTTACCATTGAAGCAAAGGATGTCTCATCACTAGCAGCTGTTGACAGCTAAATTAACCAGCTAGTATCACTGTTCTCTCTGCCTTCACTGAGCAGAAAAATACTAATTTGGTGAGTGATTTATAGTGTCTTACTTAAATGCCCTGAGTTGCACAAAGGAAGACTTTCTTTCTCTTGACTACAGAAAGCCTTTAGATTAGCTAAATTAAGTGTTTCATTTAGGCAATATTAACTATTTTCTGTGGTCATTACATTACATTTCAGATACCTACTAATTAATTTCATATTTTCCTATAGTTGTATTTTTTCTCTTTATTTCAATAGCTGTCTCCCATACATGAAAAGACGGTTTCTCTCGGCTCACCGACTGAACGCTGAGTGACACTAGAACATAAAAGAATAAACACGCCCAAAAATGGGAAAATGAGCAACTAGAACTTCTGCTGTTGTGGAGATTCACTAGAATCTAGTGGGGAACAACAGAAGGATGAGCTGTAAATAGTTGTAGAAAATTTTTTTCCAGTTACAGGACATGATCTGTAAGGGGAACGTGAGCCATAGAGAAAATAGGTGGTTCCAAGGAATTAACAAAACACCACTGGAACAAGGTCCAGAGCTAGATTAGGTACCTATGAATCTGACAAGAAAAAATAAACAACAACAAAACAAAATACCCAACGTACAAGGTGGCCTGTGATTGTTAAGGTGATAGCTAAGGAATTACATGAAATGATTAGGGAAACACAAGATAAGATGTGCGTGTACAGATAATGGAACTGTGGTCTCACTGTCAAACAATGTTGAATGCAAGTGTTCCTGCTTGCTTGTTGAGCAGGAGGCAGCCATGTATCTGTACAGACTGTCTGTTTCTTCCAAGCACAGTGTGACTGATACAGAAACTTGCGTATTGGAAATCTAGATGAAGGGCCAGAATTATATGCATTATGATCTAGCTAATTATGGCATTGCAAAAATTATTCAGACTTTCACACAAGCCAAAAATATAGACTAACTCAAACAATATACCTCCTGTTGGTTGCTCCAGGAAAAAAACAACAATAAGGTAGACAGAGGTTTTTTGCACTAAAGGGAAAAAAAACAACAAATAACTTAATTGCTGTGATAGTGTGTTTATTTCCTTGAGATAAACTTGCCAGACTCTTACAACTAAAGAAGTGATCATACTTAGTTTTTTTTTTCTTGCCATGTTACCTATTTTTCAGATGCAACAATCTTTGACAATAGGGCAGAGTTTGCTGAAACTGAATGCATTAAATTGGTGGAAGATTGAAGATTTAGGCATGAAGTGGTAAGAGCCAATTATCTCCAGTATAGCAGGGTATTGAGAGATAGTATCAGAATAATTAAGGTCATGCCAGCTGGAAAGTACAAGAGAAACAGTCTGATCCACATTTAACATTGTTAAATTATGGAGTTATGTTAATGAAGCATAAGTTGTTATGTGCTAATAATCTGATTGCTAGTTAGAAAGATGTCTGTTGGGACATTCAGGAGTATGAAGGCCCACATAAAGGAATCATCCCCAAACGCTGCTACCCTGTAAGCCAAACAAACCTTGGCATGATTTAGTGTGCAGGGAGCTCTCCCTACCTCCTAAAAATACCGATGTGAATGAATCTACACTCTGCAATGAAGTGCTGTATAATTGGCAATATAGTTGTAATAACCTCCCATAAATGTGAAAATTTTCATCCCCAGGCTAGAAATATGAAGTGTATTTACTGACCCTCACAGAAAGAGGTAAGAATAAAAGGTTATATATCTTCTGTTTATCTGAGAAAGGAGCAGATACTGCAGAGACTATATGTGCCCCCAAGTCTTTGCAGCCAGACTCTGAGTAAGCCTAACACTGTGAAGATGCTCACTTGATTTCTGCAAGCATCGTACCCACATTTTGGTGGCTATTCCTATGTTACTTAGTCATCAAGACAAAGTTAGTCTGGAAGCATGCTGTGAGGATGTTACTGCATTGCTCGTGGTGCTGGAGCTGGCTCAGGGGTGCATGTACTGCTATCTTTTGTGCAGCATAGACAGGTTGTGTGTTCAACCGCTGGGGAAGAAGGGCCAGGGCTGTCACAAGAAATAACCTTCAAAGTTGTATGACTTTGACGTCCAAAACAGCTACATGCTTTCTAGAAAAAACCCTATCTTTACTGAACTTGAGATAGCAGGGAGTGAAGCAGGTCAGTTTGGACATTTTGCCCAAAAGAGCACTAACTTTGTTTGGGAAGTACTGTCAGAGTCAATTCAGTTACTGAACCAGAGAATGCTGCAGCCAAGGTCTGGGGGAGTTGTCCCTGCTGTGACAGCCAAGCCTGCTGTACATTTGTATTTTGAAATGATATACAAAAAGCACTCCTCTCTTTTGGATAATTCAATTCTCACAATCATTTAGTGTTCTTCTAATGCTGTCTTTGGAAAAGTTGCATATATCCATCTATTTTTATATTCTTATACTATATATGGACATGCAATTATCTCAACCTGATTCATGTCTTCGACTCTCGCTTTCTGGGGCATATATTTAAAGGAGTGTGAAGTGGTACTGAAATGTGAGATAGAATCATAAAGAGAAACCTCAAACTATTACTTGCAATAGATTTGAGTGTGGTATGAAATAACTTTCTCTGCATTTGGAAGAGATGACTTTACTGTACCTACAGTTCTGGGGCAAAGACACAGCTGTAATTTGAAAGTATTCTCTTGTCTGAGTGTCACACTTTCTAGAAATGTATAAGAGAAAGGTCAATAGAACCACTGAGCAATTTCAAAGAGAGCCTCTTTTTACAATGCATTTCTGAGGAGATGCTGAAATAAATATTTGCAATCCAGCTTGGTGATTCTAAGCACCACCGCAGCACTCAACAAAATATTCAGTTGTATAATGGCTCTGTAACTGAGTATGTGTTACTGAAGGCGGTTCATAGACCAAACAATAGCTAGTGTCAATGCTCAGTACTGCACACTAAATGAATGAGAAGTGCTTTTGACTTCAAGTTTGCTTGGGTTCACAAAAGAATTTGTTCACTTCAGTCTCAGCAGTCAGCTGTGAGACATGTTAACCTCCCGGTGAATGCATTCTCATTTCTTTCTTCATTCTTGTTCTAGGACCTGTAGGTGTCTTGCTGACAGAGGATGCTATTGATTAAAATGACGGTTTGGTTTTTTTTGTGGTTTCCCCTCCCCCACCCCCTTCCAGTCAAGCTCTCTACGAGTAAATTACTGAGCTGTTCTCATTGAAAACCTTCACATTATTCCAGTCTGCTTTATGAAGAAATAGAGTTGATTCAATGTAGTATGCTCTGTTCCTTTATCTAATATTTTGTTATAATGAGAAAGCACACTATTACTGATGAAAATAATTTTTTGGGACTGAAAACTTCTAGCACTTTTTAGCAGAATAAAGTTACACTCAAGTTACCTTGGGCCAGTACCAAGGTTGGTACTGACACCCCCCAAAGTCCTCACTTCCTCTTAAAAAGTAATAGTGTGAAATGTGGGGGAAAAAACCCCACTTGCAAGACATAAAGAAAAATAATTTGATAAAGAAAAGTAATTTGATAATGAAGCTCCATACTTTTTGCCTCAGAAATATGTGAAAAAAATGTTCCTACTCCCACATCAAACATGTTTTTAAAATATCCTTGAATGTCTCTCTGTCTTGCCTGTGTGCTGATATGCAAAGATAACAACAAAGGATGATTAAAGAGATTTAATAATAATTTCATCTTGACACACCATTTAAAATACGTCTCTTCTCTACCTGCTGAGTTCCTGCTCATTCTTTTGGCCTCCTTTCTCAACAAATGTGTGACTTTGCAGCTGTACGTATTGGAAATACACAGGATGCAAACACCTAAACCCCTTCCCTCTCGTCCCACTGGTGTGCGTGAGATGAGTGCTGCTCTGGCCATATCCTGACACCATCTTGCTGTAGGGAATGACTGGGAGAGGTTGTGACAGGCAGATCGATGCAGGAGAGCGTTGCATTCTGAGCTGCACAAGGAAGAAACCAAGAGAGTAATCACAGGAATTGTGAATGAATGAGATTTGTCCAGGAGGTGGCAATGTGCTTTCAGGGACGGCGTGAAGGAGCCTCAGCATGGTCCCCCGACCGCCCCCGGAGAGCTCCCATGTGGCAGCGGCCCCGCTGGTCCTGTGGTGCTGCTGGGCGGCATCAGCGTCAAACTGTATACACAGATATATAAAAATATGTACTGTCATATATATATATAATTTTTTAAACTGCTCAAACTAAATGTCAGTGGGTTTAGATTACATATTAGGAGGAAGCTCTCTGTTGTGAGGTTGGTGAGGCACTGGAACAGGCTCCCCAGAGAACTCCCTAAAGTGTTCAAGGTCAGGTTGAATGGAGCTTCGAGCAACCCGGTCTAGTGAAAGGTAACCGTACTCATGGCAAGGGTGTTGGAACTAGATGATATTTAAGGTCCCTTCCAACCTAAACCATTCATTGATTCCCTTTTTTTATTATAGTATAAGTAATTGATGTGATGAGGGGCGACACAACCCACATACCTGCTCTGCCTGAAGTTAGGACACAGGATACAATATGGTGTGGGTGCCTCTGGAACCAGGGTGCTGCCATACTGCCCTATGCAGCCCTAGCCTCTCTGTGGGAAGTGCCACATGTTGGTGGTTGGAAGTGAGCAGGAAGGGGATTGTGGGCAAACTTTAATCTAAAACTTTTTATGGCTTAAAACAACTCTTGGCAGGGATAGGCTACTACTTTAGAGGCTGATGAATATTCATGGGTTTTGTGTGTTGTGGTTTGTTTTTTTAATTGAAATAGGAACATGCTGCAAGATGAAAACCAAAGATGTCTCAATATCTGCCTGCAACCTTTGCATGTTGGTAGGTGTGTTACCTTCATAGTACCTTTCAGTCTGGCTCTCCTTCTCTTTGTACAAAACCCGTATGTTACTTGGCTGAACATAAGTTGCCCTGTGCTAATTGGTGTGCTGGAAGTAGATTTTCTTCAAGAATGAGTCAGAGTCCTGGGTTCAGAAAGCTTTGCTCTGTATAAACAAATGCTGCTTGTTATAGATGGTAAAATGTCTTCTAAATTTTTGTTCTGAGCAAGTCGTGCCAAGGATACATCCAGTATTCTTTTTCCACCCTGGTAATTGAGAATGAAAGGGAGAATTCTTTTCATCCATCTGACCCTGATTGTTATTTGCTCAGAAATAACAATTATTTTAAAGAGAATTATTATGAACCAGCCAGAGAACTCCAGTTCAGTGCAGCTGGCTGGCAATGACTGTTTCCAAAGCAGTAATCATTACAGGTTTGGGAAGAGAGCTGAAATGACCCAGATGGTTAGCCCAGTTAAACTGATCCACAAGTGACCAGAAGTAGTCCTAATCCTCTGTTTCTACAGGGTACAGCAGAGCATATATATCTGTGATAGTAGGAGACAGGTGCTAGTGAATCAGGATTAGGTGACAGAACTACACCACAGACATCCTGCTGTAAGCCAACTGGATCCAAGTCTGAAGCACAGAGTTTTTCCCGGTGGTGAAAAACTGAGATATTAAAACACAGCTATAGAATAAAATAGACCACCTCTGCCAATCTTTGGCTGAATGGTTATTGGCCCATACACAGTAAAGGGATAAAACAAACTAAGAAAATTATCTGAGAAGAATGAGAGCAAGAAGAGACCCATTCAGAGTTGAAGTTCTCCGGAAAATAATCAGAACAGAGTTTAAGTAGTATTTTATGCATCATGTCTGCAATCATTATATTCCAACAAGCACCAAGATTGTCTTATATATGGCTAGTTTTGGAGTACTTAATATACTCTGGCAATAATAGGTGTACAAATATGTTAGTGGAAGTTGCTTCTCTATGATTAAAAGAAACACATGACAGAAGTGTTGAAAAGAAGTTAGGAAAAAAGTGTGATGATATGCATATATATTCATGACTGCTAAATTTGGTAAAGCTGAGGTGAAAAAAATTCAGGGCGAACCCTTAAGACTGAAAAAAATATGACTGAATCATCACAGATTCTATATCCTTTCTTCAAGTAAAGGATGACATTAAAGAAGCTTTTAAATTTTCCCAAGTAGTTTCCAAAAAATTGGGCCCCTCATGGGAAAGAGCTGTAGTAGAGTCAGAGAATGCACCAGTCAGGGTGCTATGAGGTTGCAATGAAGTAGTGGGGGAGCATTTGTAATCTATGCATTCAAACAGTAATTTGGTGGACAAGGACATCAAAATACTCAGGTGCATAGAGAAGGAGTGTGTGGGTCCAGTCTGTGATGTCTTCTTAGCTCTGCTAAATTACAGGATGGGAAAAGTGTGGTTTTTCATCTTTAACATCTGTTTAAACGGGAATTGAAAGCAAAAAATGACTCCATAATAAAAAATCCTCAACAAAAGTCTACAACAGCAGAGAATTGGAGATGTATATTGAGGCAACTAAGGCAAATCAAACCAAACCCTGGTATGCTTAGGGATCCTGGTTGCTACCCTTAATCCGTGTAAATGAGGCTAGAAGTACTTGCAATTGAAAAGAACAGCTATGAACAGCAGGAGTGTTTTGAGATGTGGCCATTGGATTCAGTGAGGTTGTCATTCCAGACAGTCCCATATTCTAAAGTAACAGTATCTGCAGGTTTCAGAAGGAAGCAATATAGACAACTTCAATTAGCTGGCGTGAATAAAGGAATAGGACACAGAGAAAGCAGAACTGATTTGTTGAATTAATTATCTTAGTATCACCGGATAACTGTGACGCCTTTGTGGCAAGGGAATAGCCAATAAATGAACAGATCCACAAACATACCTTAAACATGACTTCTCAGTTTACATATATATATATATATTTATCACCTTCCAAAATACATGTGATACGTACTGGTATTTTTGATATGACATTTGTAGGGGAAGGTAAGACAAAGCCAATCGGAGTTCCCCTAGGAGTTCCTAGAATAACCTGCTGATTGTTGTGTGAGAACTTATGTTGAACAGAGTTATGTTAGAAGCCTGGCACCAGATGGAGCAGATTTCTCCTTGAATTAGATTTCTAAATTTTACAGTGTGCACAAAACTGACATATATGATTGATAAAGGTATCATACCAGTTTGTCCTCTTTCAGGAAAACTGAAAAAAAAAAGCGCTTAATGTGATTTAGATGAGGCTGTCTAATAAATTGCAATGTACTTACATTTTAACCAATGAAAGTTGAAATAAACTCATCTCATTCTTGTCCTCTAAACTCATTGCTTTAGAGCTTAGAAAATCAGCAATATCAGCAATTGCACTAGGCAGTTAATTCCCTTTATTTCTCTATACATTTTGCATTATAAATATTAAAAAAGCACAATTACCTGGGAAGTCAAAGTGAACAGCTCTATGTGGACAGGCTGTAATGATTTAACTTATCATCTTTTCCACAGCACTATCCTTGAAATGAAAGCAGTTACAAAAGCATAATTTTGCCTAACCATTGTACAAGTATTTTAGAAAATAAGCTCTTTACACCAAGAAATATCTGTTAAACTGATACTGAGCCAGCGAAGACACCAAATCAAATGGAAGAGATAGGGAAGGCTGTTAAGAGAAAGGATTAAGTTATTCATCTCTGAATGGCGTTTCCATTACTGTGAAACTACTTGGAATGAAATGGGCAAATAGCTTTGTCTGAAGAAAAAATAGCTGCAGTGTGGTGGTATCATTTGCTGAGGTTATTATGAGATGACTTTGATTTGGAGGAAGGGTGAAGAAGAGTCGGAAAGGAATTTTAATCAGTGCCAGCAGGAAAAAAAAAAGGACAGAATATAAGTGATTCATAGAGAAGACCATATCCTGGGCAACAGGCACTTACATAGCTGGGCAGGATGAGTTATTTTTCTTGAGCATTCCTTTCTTCTTCCTCTTTCCATATGTCCAGGCCCTGGACATAAAAGTCGATGTTTGCATGGTGCCACACACAGCTTTTCAAAACCTCTCACTTGACTGGTCAGTGAGACTGACTGTGCACTGCTCTTTCTGAACTGAGTGTGGGGGAAAGGGGAAAGAGTTCATAGAAATGCGAAGGAAGACTGTCCACGTCAGGACTGCTTTTGATCATATTTCATTATTGCTGGTGACCTAAGCATGAAGGCTGGATTTGCACAGGGTCATTCAAAGAATATAATAAGTGTTATGGGCAGTGCAGAACCAAACATCAGTGAAGGAAACTTGATTGGAGTTATGCCAGAGATAATACGGTGACTGGTGTAAATTAATTTCTTTTTCCTGAGACATTATAAAAGAAACTAGTTTGACTTCAATTATCACAATGAGATTTTCATAAGAATGAAGCAGGTTGTGGTTTTGGAAATACCTGGAAGCTTCTCAGCCCTCAAATGTTGTATCCTGCTAAATTCTTATTCTGCAAGGAAGAATGATATTCTGTGGAGACCAAGGGAGGGATTACTTTAAAATGCCAGATCTTGGAACCCCCAGTGTTGTTTATCTCTTGTTGCTCTTTTCACTGTTCAGGGAAACTGGGAGGGCTAGTTTTTGATTTACATGGTGGTTTGTGTTTTTTCTGGTCGTTCCGGTTTTTTGTTTGTTTGTTTTTTTGTTTGTTTGGTTTGGTTTGGGGATTCTTGTTTACAATTTTTTGTTGCTTGTTCTAATACGTGTGGTACAGATCCGGTTACACAAAAGATGGAAGTATGTTTGATTTTTATTTCCTGGCTTTTGTATCCTTCCTGTAATTTTACCCTATTCAAGAGTGCAAACGTGTCAAACAGGTTGAGATAGAATTGTATCAATTTTTTGTTGTGAAGAAAGTATCCTGGTAAAAAAACTGGTACAGTTGTTTCAGGGTTCCATGGAATAGGGTTCTGAGACAGAGGTGCAGTTTTTGCTTCCCCTAGCCCTTCCCTCCCCGCAATGTTAAAGTGTCAAAGGAAATTGCTGAGTCTAGTAGTATTGCTAAAATCTGAACCTCTGTGGTATTTCTAGTTTGGTCTATTGCTTCTCTGTACTCTATAAGAACCCTCCAATGCGTATTCTGTTACATGTAGAGACACTGCTGTCTAGAGTCAAAGATAGTTATATTTTTTTAGAATAAATAGTGTAAATTGAGTCTAAATGTCAAGTAAAGCAGTCAGCAAGTTTTGCTGTCTCTGGGAGCTGAGAGAGCCAGACCACAACATATGACAGAGGTGGAGTAGAAGGGTGATAGATAGTTGATTGCTTGCCACAGGAAATGGAGAAGAGAGAGCAGCAGTGAATTTCACAGAGAAATTAACCTAGGAAAAAAAAAAGGAAAAAAGTAATAGATCTGAGTCATTAGTCCAGGTATGCATACTTGCCATGACAGAGCATCCATGGGACTCCATACTACAATTTAGGGAGAGCTCATGGTAAGCACTTATTATTACCTTAGGAGTTGGACCTAGAATGCTCTGAAGGTGAAAGATTATGCTTGCTTTTATAGTATAAGTTGACCTTTTTAATTTCTTGTGCCTTTTTTTTTTAAATTTAGCTGCTATTTTTCCATTATAATTTTCTTTATCATCTGATCTGTCTGTTTTATTAAGTTCAAAATAGTTAAAAAACATCTTGTGATTTTGTACATATTTAGTAAACAGAAACAATATCGAAAAAAGCGTGCAATAATTGGTAAAATGAGTGCAGTAATGTCCATCCTTCTCAGTGAATTCTATGTGATACCATGAAGCACTAATGTCAAACAGTAAAAGATTTTATCTGTAAATATAGACATATATTTATATATGTTGTTCATGTTGTCCAGAACTAGCCAAGTAGGAATACAAATGTACAGTTCGCACTGTTGCACTTTGCGCCCCCCATATTGCGTCTTCAGATCTTAGTGGCATGATTTTTTGCAACTGCACATGCGTGACCTGCCGTGGCTGCAGCGGTGGTGGCGCCCCCGCGTGCCCGTGGCAGCAGGGCTGCTCCCTCAGAGCCACCACTGTGCAGTTATGAAACTGTGTCCCCAGCGTGGGGTGGCTGCGGGCACCGGGAAGGGCCGACACAAGCACTGATACAGAGCAACACAGTGCCGAGCTGCACGGGGCCGTGTGACGGTGCGGGGAAAATTTGCATATTAATGAGCTGCCATTCCACGCGGAAATAAGGCTATGCAGGACCTGATTAAGACCACGGGTCCACGATATTGGAGACCCGACTATACTTTCATTCGCATTGCTGTGCTATGCTGATAGGCCATTGGAGTTTGTTTCCATTCTACAAGTCAGTATAATTTCTTGCATATTCAGATTCAAAGTACGATTTTTGTGCAGTAAATGTTCTGCTCTGTAATGCTGTGTTTACTAATGCTTACCTAAATTGTAATCTAAAGATTGCACCAGGACTGACTTATACCCCACACATACAAAACTGTGTTTCAGTGTTGTCTTTAGTATTTGCTTAGAGTGTCATTAAGGTACTTCAACCAGGCAAACATATTTGGATCACATTTTGATTCAACAGAGAATAAATTTAACATATGATGGACAGAATCGCTGCATTAAGAGGAGGCTCAGAGGGGACCTCATNTCATACTGTTGGGAAAGGAGAACAGCACCTCTTTATTTATTTGTAACTAAGCTAGCTTTATGATAGGTCTTCCAAACAGGCATCTCAGTGTAGTGTGGGAAAGGTGAAAGATGTCTTTGTAGTTTATATAGCCTTGTTCACTTTCAGATGGGACAGATAACTGTTGTGTGTTTTATGGACTTGGTTAATTAGACCTAGTTAATGTAGGTTCATTTCAAAAACAATGCAAATCGCACCATCCACAGAAGAACCAAACATCTGTCATCACGGTGCTAAATGGCAATATTGTCAAGATTATAAGCATCTATCTGCACTGCAGGAAAAACTGTGACTGGAAGCAGAGAATGTCAAGCTCATGCTCAGTTCCTCCAGGATTGTGGTGTCTTCTTTCTTTCAAAGAGCTTCTGTTCCATATCTTTGTTGCTCTCCAGTGGTCATACCAAAATGTGCACATACTTGATCAAGTAGGATGCCAGTGTTTAGTCTCCTAGCATCAAAGCACCGTGCCTTTCCTTTCTGTTAACTGCTAAAAGAATGAATCACTCCAAATTTCCCATTAAAAGTATTGACATTGATTTCCATCTTGTCGCTCTGCAAGTCCAGTTTAACTAGCTGCTACTAAAGATGTCTTAGCACTAAAGCTTCAGAGTCTCTCCTTTTCTTTCCTATTCTTGACTGCTTTGGAGGTTCTTTATCTATACAGCAGGCTGATACATCTATGTAGTGTTTGCTCCTGTTTTCAAGCAAATTCGGGACACCAGTATTTTCATGTTTTCAATATACATTACTTATGTATGTATGCTGTTTACTTATGTATATATGCTGTAAAGCCTTTTCAGCTCCAGTGTTCCTGCTGATCTGTAGTCAGTTTGCTCTGAATTTTTTAATGTGTTGTGACACCATAACAGAATACTAAATTATAGTCATACATAATGACATGAAAACATGCAAAAACTGGAGGTTTACATTGCCCATGTACTCATACCTTTGAACTCAAACTTGATTTCTGTTTAGAAAGTTGCTTCAATGGTTAAAACATTTTGAGTGCTTCCAAAAGAAAATGCAAATAACTTTTTAAAAAGTAGACTTTTCAAAAGAGTCACACCCTTATGAATCAGACATTTTGCACCCTGGAGAAGTGTATGACTAGATTAGATTCTTGGTGGAAATTATTTAATAAGTTGGATTGGCAAGCATTTTATCACACAGCATTTAAAAAGTCTGGAGGCAGTATAGTGTTCCTTATGTCAGACCTTGGGTTTGTTTTCTTCTTCTATCTTTTCTCTGTTCCAAGTTCAAATCTCCAGGACCACTAAAGCTCAGACGTACAGAATAATTTTAGTGAGAGAGCAGATCTCAAGACTGGAAATAGAGCAGAGCCTGAATGAATCCTGCAAATGTATAACAGGTTTTTTTCTTTCTCACAGTATTTGGTCTGCTAAAAAATCAATTTTTGAACTGTAGAAAAAGCATGGGCATAAAAATACATGTGCATATGAAAAACAAGACAAGTTTATAGTTAGGGTTTTTTTTGAAAGCTATCATTTCCAGGTTTTGATATCCAAAAAAATCCCTATTACCTATCATATGTTCAAAATAGCTATTCTTAATCTTTTGAAGTTCTCTCAGACTAGATTTATATTATATGGAGTCCTCTAGCATACCCTACCAAAAAAAATCACTATATCTTCTTTCCAGTGTAAGTTTTATCCATTTACAGCCATTCTGTGACAGCTGTTATGGCTTTCCAGAGATTCATTCTTGGATTTTTTTATATCTTTGCTTTCCTATCACTAACCATTTATACTACTTGCCTTTGACTTTTTTTTTCCAAGCAGTGGAAAATGTAGATTACCTTCATATGGTCAGGAGAAACTGGGAGATCACTATAAAGATTATCCAGTCTGACACTCCCTTAAATACATGTAGAAATTTATGTATGTATAATATACATATTGGTGAAAAAAGGCAAACTCCCCCAGAATACTTCACTTTCCCTTAGAAAATGATTCAGATTGTTCTCATTAAATGTAACCAACTTTAAAAGGAAAAACTTATTTTTCCAATTTTTTGAAATTATTAAATATTTATTTGCTATAAAGATATACCATTCTTGAATTTACAAGAGCAAAATTTGAAACTCCTTTTGATTTTGTTCTAGAGTGTGGAAGTATGTATCAAGTTTCAATTGATGCTTTTCAATGCATTAAGCACATAGTAGATGTCAGTTGAAGAAGCTGAAAGTAATTAAAACATGTTCAAAAGACACGTTCAAAAGACACAAAACTACCTGTCTGGCCTGCCCACTGCTATCATGGAAAATCCTCTGTTTCTTCAGTAAATTCCACTTGGGTGGCTGTGTGCACTCATGTTGAAATCCCCATTAAAATCAGGAGAGAGTCTGCAGAGGCTCATGGGTTTGCAAGTGTAGAATTTACTGCTGCATTATTGACTAAAATACCCCTCTAAAGTAGACGTGGCTGAAAGATAGATCCGTCTCTGAAAGCACCACATGCAAAATGTCTCAGTGCATGATTTCACCTTATTAAGTAAGGAATGTAATCCAGAATGAGAGATGGCAGAAAAAACAGTCACAATGAAAAGTTAAACTATTGTGTCATTCTTCCTCTTAGTGTGAGCTAGGTCTTTTTAGAACTTCAAGTTTGCTCTTAATTTCTGATACAGTACTTTTCTACATTAAACAATAAGACATGCTGAATCCTTAGCTGATATGAGGATGAAAATTATTGATGTCCCTTGATATACAAATGATTGAAAGAATTAGCTTTAGTGCTGTAAACGTAACACTGGACTGTTTACTGTTCTGACAGGCCAGATAACATTTTCATTCAGCAGCAAAAAGAGGGTGACCTAATGCTTAACGTGAGGGAAAGCTACGCATCTAAGAAGAGGTCTATACAAAATGGCTGCCTGCAGCCTTTACTGTTAATTAGTTCCAATACTGGTTCAGCAATCACAGCCATGTTTCGTGTGACCTCACTGGTGTGGCATCTGGGCAATTATCTTTGGAATAATGAGCCCCTTCATCCATAGCAGAACGACAACATGTCCACTTGGCTTGCAAAAGATCAGAGCCAGTCTGCTGCTCATCAGGGTGCCTGCCATCCCCTTTTTAATCACACCTTATTTTAAACCTAAACTTTCACATCCTACATTAATTATTTGTAGATTAAAAATTAATGAATCAATTTTGACGGCATTAGGTAAAGGTGTGAAGGGGTGTGGAGTGGTGTTAATTAGCACAAAGTATCAGCCAAGAGGTAATTGAATATTCCTGTCTGAGTTTTGAAAAGAAAGAGAAATTGCATTCCAGATCACTGGTTACAAACAATAGTAACCTTTTTCATCTATGAACAACTGTAATTAGCAGAATGTATGGCCCTTCTTCCTCAACAGTATAGTTTCAATGAAAATAATGTTTACTAAGTATTCACATAATGTGCAGAAGTTACAGAAATTTTCACAAAAAGACTACCATTTTAAAATCTTTTTTTATTCCAAACCATGGTGTAGAGCAAAGCTTTTAAAGCATTTGACCCTTTGCAGAGGCTTTTCTCTTGTTTGAATCCATCCTTAAGGGGTAATGTGAACACTTGCTTGATTCTGCTGAAATAATTGAATATATAGTTGCTAAATTTCTGTAAGATGACTGTTTCATGTTTATTGATGAGCTATGAAGCTTTTCCCTTCCTTTGAAGAGTACTTATGAAGATACATTGCAATTTCACAAGGTGTGACAATCAATGTAGGCACATGACATGAATTACTAATGTTTTGGATTGCTTTCTTTCAACAAAGCATAAAGAGGAAATGCTTATAAAAGCTCAAATTCTGTGTCCATCCCCTAGATTTTGCACACTTTTAGGTTATACCTTTTCTCCCCCACTTCTACGTTACAGGTAAGCTTCTTCTGCAGACTACACAATCACACACAGAATCACAGAATATTATGAGTTGGAAGGGACCCACAAGGATCATCTAGTCCAACTCACCATCTAACACCCGTGCAGAGACCGAGAGCACATCCCAGAGCGTAACAACCCATGCACCGCTATCGGCTGGGGGAGGAGTGGCTCGAGACTAGTGAAGTGGAGAGAGACTTAGGTGTACTGATTGATAGGAAACTCAATATGAGCCAGCAGTCTGCCCAGGTGGCTAAGAAGGCCAATGGCATCCTGGCCTGCATCAGGAACAGTGTGGTCAGTCCGTCCAGGGAGGTCGTCCTTCCCCTGTACACAGTGCTGGTCAGACCTCATCTTGAGTACTGTGTGCAGTTCTGGGCTCCCCAGTTTAAGAGGGATGTTAAGCTGCTTGAGAGGGTCCAGAGAAGGGCAACGAGGATGGTGAAGGGACTGGAGCGACTCCTACGAGGAGCGACTTCAGTAACTGGGACTGTTCAGTCTGGAGAAGAGGAGGCTCAGAGGGGACCTCATTGTTGTTTATAACTACCTGCGGGGAGGTTGCAGCCAGATGGGTGTAGACCTCTTCTTCCAGGCTGACGACACCAGAACGAGAGGGCACGGCCTCAAGCTACGCCAGGGGAGGTTCAATCTTAACGTTAGGAAGCGGATTTTCTCAGAGAGAGTAATTGCATATTGGAATGGGCTGCCCAGGGAGGTGGTGGAGTCGCCATCCCTGGAGGTGTTTAAGAGAAGACTGGACGAGGAGCTTAGTGACATGGTCTAGCTGGGGGGTGTAGGGCTGGATGATTCTGGGCCCCTTCCGGCTCGGAGTGGCCTGCTAGACTAGACTGTGAGGGATCTAGGTTGGTGTTACAGTTAAACTGGTTTAATTTTCCTCATGTTCTGAGGCAAAGATGCTTTTCCCTGCTAAGAGTAGTTACTAGGTTTCCTCAAAATGTCAGCTGGAAAGTTACACAATGCCTAATATAAAGCAGGAACATCAAAGTTTGTTCTGTTGTTCTTTTTTTAATTTTTTTTTCTAAGAGCTAACACAAAGCATGATTTCACACCCACATAATGGATTTTTGATGGCTCTGAAAATACCTTCTTTGTTTTAGTCTCAACTTTGCTTTTATGTTCATTCAACTGTAATTCTCTACTTATAGTTTCCCATGTATTTGATCTGTTAGTTTCATAATAGTTTTCCTTTCCTTTTGATTAAACTAATCAAATACTAGTAATTAATTTACATTGTAACACACAGATGTTTCAATATCACACTGGGAAGGTGAGAAACTGAGATTAACATGTATGCGATATTTACTTTAAAAAGTCAGAAGGAAATTTTTATGTTTTTATATATAAAATATATAAAATTCTAAGTTGCTCAGATCATCCTGCTTGGTTTTAAGATTACTTCAAATTTCAGCTGGTTAACATTCATGAATGCAATAAACTGAAAAATCTGTTATGAAGTTCAAATTACACAGGTCATTTAAAATCAAGGTATTTTATCTCAAAAGTTACCTGTGTTGGAGTCATTCCACAACACAACTTTCTGGCTTGTTTGCATGGGATGTTGTGAGGGGTAACTGTAATGTTTTGGGACACTCGGCTCTCCATACCTCATCAGCTACTACTGTTGCCATCTGATGGCTTTTTCTCAGAATACGTTGCCTTTTATTTTGGGTACCTAGTGAATGCAGCTTCTGTTGCTGTGCTTAAATAGCCATTTCCCTCTTTTAATTATCATCTGTGCTGTTCCTCTATTCCTGTGTTCAGTTTGGCTTTTCAAGGGCTGTCACTGCTTTGATGAGAGGAAAATAAACAAAGCCTACTGTTACTTACAGACACTCTTCTTTTTTGGTGGATAGGCAATTTAGTATACAGGTTCTCTTGCCATTATAATCCTCCTTATGAATCTTTATGAGACATCATAAATGTGCAGAGTGCAAATACACAGTACAGTTCAATCAGCAAATGTTAATGAAGACAGCCTATTAGTATCCTGGTGGGTTTATTGCTGAATGCATTTTAGTAATGTTTGAAGGCTTTGCTCTCAAGGGACACCCAGTAGAGTAAGGCATGGAATGTACCATATGTGGACTGGAAAATGGGGAATACTTGTAAGTTCATAGACAAGATTGACAAAAGAGTTCTAATTAAATGACTGAACAAAAAATAAAATTTAAACAGCATGGAAGGAACATTCAAAAGGGTTCATGTCTCTTACTTTGCTAAGATGGATATGGAAATAGGAAAGTTATTAAGCCTATGATACAGACAGAAGTACTTATCTCCTCATTCTCTATTTATCAGGGCAGGTGCTCTTTGTGGCCAGGCCAAATTCAAGGGTACGAATTTTAGCCATGTCATTTGAAGGTCATTGAGGCCCAGGATCTAGCTACTCTGTGTACCAGTCTGGTAAGAAGTGCTGGAGAACACAGCGCACAAGCTGAAGTTACTCAAAGTATTCCAGTCATTGCTGATGGGCAAAACCTGGTTTTGGTTCTTGTACTAGGAATTTTTAGAGGAGAGAAGGCACAAAGAAATATTCACTCTGCTGCAACACTTTTCGAGGTAACTAAGGTGATTTGACCTTGAATCCAGCTAAAGAAAGAAACTAGCAGAGATAAGTGGGATGAAGAATGTGGAAAGTGCAGCGAGGTGCTCTTAGATTATTCTCCAATCAGTTAGTTAAGGTGTGTGCATTTAGTGTAGCAGCCAATGTTAGAGTAGGATTAGGCGTGTGATAGCCTCGTGTGACGCATGTACGGAAGTAGAGAGGGGATAAAGGGGATAGTTTGTTTATAATAAATGGAGGTTTCACCATACTTCTATGAAGAATCATGATTGACTTTGGCTTGGCTCTTTGCAACAGGTTCTAGAGGCTGTTTTGGTACTGAAGGTATTTCTGAGGCGTGAGCTAAAGAATAAATTTCTTATATGGTAGTAAATGACATCTGTATGCCAGGAACAGGTCTGCCATCTCTTTTTGGAGCTGACTGGAAACTAATGCTATTTTAAACAAGCTTTGCTTCTCTGAGTGTTGATATATGCAGGCTTAAGTACAGTGATCCCTCGTTACTCGCAGGCTGTTGGGTCTGGTCCGCCTCATGCGAGTCGTGAAATCCACAAAGATAGCGAACCCACTACATAGTCAAGTAGGCCAAGCCTGTAGCCATGCCCCCTCCCCTAATAAGGTTTGGAGGATGGTCCTGACAGCAGGGCTTGTTTCAGATGTCTGGCTGTGCTCCGCCAAGGTGGGGGGCGAGCGGTGGGTGCCAGTGCTGTGGGAATGGGGAGTCCCAGCACCGTGACAGCGGGGTGTCCTGGAGCCACGGCAGCTGCGAGTCTTGGTGCTGCGGCGGCGGGGCAGTCCCAGGTCCTACGAGTGGTGGGGGTTGGGACCGGGGCTGGGGCTGCCTGTGTTCGCCGCTTCTGCGAGCGGTGGGAGCGGAAATGGGCTGACTGTGCTCGCCCTGTGAGCGGTGGGGGGTGAGGGTGGGGCCTGCTGTGCTTGCCAGCGCGAGCGGCGGGGCTAGGGGCCTATCAGACTGAGGTCACGGTAGGTTCTGTGCACGTGCCAGGTCCCACAACTTGCTGGAAAATCAACAGCGAGTATGGGATCTCATAAATTAAGGACCGTGACTATGCGGAGGATCACTGTGTTAGCATTTTATGACATTGCCAGCTCTGGAGCTTCAACCTCACAATTCAAACACCAAAATTATGAAGTGTAGCTATTAGGTTTGTTAAATTTACATTGTTATTGAAATTTAAAGAGTTTTATTTTCGAAATCTCTCTGTGTTTTGACAAAAAGGGCTTGAAACACACTGCTGAAAACCCCAAAGGAAAATAAAGTTCTTTGATAGCTGATTCAGCTGGAGATCAATAAACCCACCAAATACAGCATGGCCTATTGACTCTGAAGACACCATATCTTTCTACAGAAGAGACTGTTTGGAAGGAAATACTTTTTATTATGGTGCCAGTATTCTGGATTCTGGAGATATCCTTCTCATGTTAGAGTCATCTCCTGCCAAAATTTGTAAAATGGACAGTTTGTGCTACATGGCTTAAATGTGGAGCATTAACCGATGCTTTTGCAGAATGTCTGTGCTAAAAGGAACAGTTTGAGAAGTCTGTTTAATGTAGCAGAAAGTCCTGTGATTTGCAGTATCTCTTTCTGTGATATATCACATCAACAATGATTCTAAATACTTGTGACCATGCATGCTTTAATATGAGATTAGTGTTCCACTCTTGTTCCATGTTCTAGTTCCGTGATGTGCTTGAAATATGTTAAATCAATGTAAGTCTTTTGTGTGAGCAACTTTAAGCGTAGATAGTTCTCACATTTAGGAGGTAACAACATTTATAAAGAAACTATTCAAGTCAATGGTTTGTGAAGGATGTTAACATAAGTTAATGCCATCTGGAAAAGAACATTTAAATGAGGATGGAGAAAATAAAATTGGTGTTGCATCACTGTATTAGATGTTATTTGTCCATTGACTAGAAATTTAAGCTGTATCCTGAGTTTACTGAAAAATCACCTTTATTTAAATGTCAAGAAAGTGAATATTTACTGGATATTGTAAGATTCAGTAAATCATTTTCTGCTTAAGAAGTCACACGCAACTTCATGAGCTTAGCAGGCTTGAAAGTTGCTGTCTCTTGAGGCAGCTTGCAGCTATGTATGGAAAAAATGTAATGATGATTTAGTTTTTCAGACTAGTGCCTTCTGTATCCTCTTCTTCAATCTGCAGTGCCAAAGAAGGTTAAACAGCTTTTCACAACTCCTTTTCCCTTCAGTGAATATCTGCAATTCTTTAGTTTTTATGATATATCAATATGTAGAAATTTAAGAACTCAACTCTCTCTACCTTGGCTACAGAGTAACTGCTGCCCAGCTGATGCGCTTCAAACCACAGGAGTTTTTTGTTTATGTGGAGCTTGCTGTGAGGATTTGCTAGTGAGCTCTCATGGCATTTACAGTATAGTCAAGCTCCAGCAAAATACCATCAGGTTTTACATATAATTTTCTTCTTTGCAGAGATCAGACAGGTTTGTGACTAGGTAACTCACTGCGAAATCTTTCTTGTATGCCTTCATTTTCTCTAGTCAAGAATTTCAAATTAATATTTGAAAAAAGTACTATAATTTACCCACATGGTTCCTAGAAATTTAACAGAGTGTAATACAAAATAAAGCATGTATGCAAGAATATGAGTTATGACACCTATAGGAACCATAACTTTGCATTTTCTGACTTTTAAATGCTAAGGAGCAGGTTAAATTCCTAGTTATGCTACCATTAATATAGTTTAGTGCACCAAATACCTTTTCTTGCTCTCACCTATTTTTCTTCCAGACTCAACCACTGATTTTACTGTGGCTTGTTTGTTTGTTTTAGGGGGGTTGTTTGTTTGCATTTTTCGTTTGGTTTTTTTTTAAATAAAACTCTCAGTACATACTTATGATCAGTTGATTCTTCTCTACATGAGTTGACAAATCCTGGTCATACCTTAGATAAAATAACCCTCAGTATTTTCTTGGTTTGCACAGCAGGAATAAATGAAAAAATGAGAGCACTATTCAGCTGTGGGTGCTTGTTAAACAGTGGGGAATGCAGAAATTTCTAAATAAAGCAAATCATGCTTACTGGCGTAAAACTTGAAAAAAAAGAATTTAAATAAAGCACTACTGTTTTGTTTAACATGGAGGGAGAGTTCACAGTACTATAATAGCAATTTAAAAGTTAAAGACCTGAAAATGAGGTATTGTTTCAGACTTAACGTTTTTCTATCTGTGAATATATTAGTGGCAATTCTGTGTAGTAGGTAATTGTGTCAACAGTTAGAAAGCTGTGTTATTCTCAAAGGCTTTATCTGAAATATCTGAAATATATTAAAAATTGAGACACCTGATGAGAAGACGGTGGACCTGGACTAGAATACTGCATCTGGGAGAGTCTATAGTTTTGACCTTGATAACGATGAGCATATTTTTTTTACTTCCTTGAGTTCACATGGAAAAAAAATAAAATATTTGAAACCATGGTAGTGGAGAACAATATCTTGGGTCTTCATGAAGCCTTTACCTGTCTCTAAACCATTGGCATAAGGATATGAAAGAACCAATTTCCTTTCTGTATCACTGGCTGAGATGGCTGTAGAGTTCCCTATTGGTATTATCATCCTGGAAATGTACCAACAGGGTGTAAAAGTATTCAGCCTTCTTAATAATTCTAAGGGCATTAAAATTTCTGGTTGATTTTGATTTTTTTGTCTTTTTATCTTCTGTTTTATAGATCATGTTACCAATTTCAAAGTAGAAAGATTACATTTTGTTTTGTCCTGTAAATGTTTATATTTGACCATCTTGATTACAGTTGGTCATAGTGTTTTTACAGCTGGTCATGGTGGTTAGAGGCTAAACATTCAGTCTGAAACCTGAAATTATATCTTCCGTTCAGAATATTATTTTTTTTCATATAGAAAGAAAACTGTAACTAAAGAAAGATAATGCACTGCAGACTACTCTGTGGTAGGTTTTTTTTTTTGTTTTCTTTTTTTGGTATGTTGAATAATAGATTCAGTAATTCTGGTAACCATTTAATCTGTTAAATTCATTTCATTTTATTGCATCTCCCTAATTTTGCTGCTTCTAGTACTTGTGTTTAGTGGATTGCTGCAAAATTGGCAAAATGCCTATTATTTTGGCAGCTGATAATTCTGTTTGTTAGGATCCATGACCATAGAGCACAGACACACAGGAGGTAATACCTTCATTCTATGTACAGTGAATCCCCTCTGTATTGCAACCTCTCCATTACGACCCCGTCCATTTGCGAAGCAAATTTTTCACAATTATGATTCAGCGGTCTGCGAGCTCAGCTGGCTGAGATATGCGCAGTTGACTCTGCTCTGCCGAGGGGCGTTGCCACGGTGCCTGTGGGGCGGGACTCACCCCGCCCTGCGGGGAGGGGGCTCGCAATGGCAGCACCGTGCCCCCGGTTCCTGAAAGGGGAAACTTGCCCCACGAAAGTGAGGCAAGCTGTGTGCTGGGAGGGCGCAGCTGTCACTGCGCCAGGAGGGGGCTTTTGTCTGGGACGACAGAGAGGGGCAGCGCTGCCCCTCTCTCATGGGACTGGTGGATATTAAAGAGAAAGAAACCCGACCTCCCCACCCCCGCCACCCTGTGGCCACCCTGTGGGCTTCTCCAGGCTGCTGGGGTAGCTCCCACAGCCTAAATCCCGTGCTGCTTCTTCCCCCGACCCCGGTGATTGTGCCCGCACTGGGAGCCCCGCGGTGCGGGCTGAAGC